>JAOTQR010007796.1:0-18429 GCA_025774065.1 Solanum ossicruentum
CTATTTTCCTTTTTCTTAATAGAAAAAGGATTCACCAAATATGGAGAGTTTCTGTTTTCCTTTTCACAAAAGGAAAATTTCAATTATGGTAAGAAACTCAGGGCAAAAACCCAACATGTTGATATTGAGCTTTTCTGTCACTTATTTATATGTTTGTTTCTTTACACTCAAAAAAGTCAAAAGTATTTTTAAATTATGTCAAATTAAATAAAAATGTTCTCGATTAATAATTTGATTAAACAATGATAGTCAATACAAATTTTCTGTCACAGTATGTTGGCGACGCCCAAGCTAATAGATTTGTAAAGGACATTTGATCTAATCTAGCAAAAGATATTTATATTTACATGTAAAATAAGAAAATAAAATATTCTTTTAATAGGATTTATTTCTTCAATTCAAATTCAAATTGTCAAACGGAACCATTTCTTTCCTCTTCGAGATTCCCCAAACAATATTTAATGCTCATTTCATTCTATTTTAGATCACAATATTTAATTGTAAATATAAAATAAAAACATTAATTTAATTTGTTTAACACCACCAGTGGTTGCACTATATTGAGGGTGTGCTTGATTAGAAGAAAAATGGTACTGATAGAAAATAACTTCTTGGAAAATATTACCTTAAAAAGATTAAGTAAATTTATTACTTATTTTTCAATAATTTCCTATCGAATCTCATTTTACGAAAGTCAATTCGACTAGCTTTTAGAGCACAATTTTGAATAAGAATAATTTAATATCTTTAAATTTAAAATTTAGATATTTAAAAATTATATAAAAAAATATTATAATTAAATTGCAATCCTTCAAATAATAAAATAATAAAAAAATATATTCTAAAATGTTAGCCAAAATTTATGCAATTTGACTAACGAGAAACGAATTGTGGCTAGTAAAAAGAAACGAAAAAAGTATTTGACAAACAAGGAAAAAATATTATCCAAAAAGTATTCAAACTGTGTCGAGAATACTAATTAATACGTATCTTTTCCCTTTGTACGTGCCAAATTTAAAATATTAGTTTTTTTTTGGTCCTTTGGTTGTTGTGAATGTTTAATTTGTTGAGTGCCCAAATTTATGATTTCTATTTAGTTTAGATTTCATCTGGGTGTGTCATGTTGGGAAATTTTAATCTGCAAATCTGTTGAAGAAGAAGATGAAGAAGAAAGAACTTTTGTTCGTCTTTAAAGAGAAGTTACAGAGAAGACAGAAAATTTTAAGAGAGAAAGAATTTTTTCGTGGTAACACCCAATTAATTGGATAACTTTCACGACGATAGGACTATATATATTAACTATATTTGGATATTTACAATTACACAGAATACAAGTATACACGGAGAATAAACAGTAGCACTTAAAATTTGGGTCGAGGCTCCGCTCCGAATCTCGGCCTTCGGGTGGGGGGCGAGAGCCCCCCACATCCCCTGTAACCTCACCGCGAAAGTTAAACCGCAGCAACTACTAAGTATATTATCAGGCTCTACTACCTAATATGTCAAATTAGCAACAGCAATGGAAAGAGGGTGGTGTTGATAAGAGATTTATGCATAAGATTGAAAAAGAAAATAATGAAGAATAATAATAATAGGGGTATGTGGCCTAAAAACCACATGTGAAAGCACAAAGCCAGAAGGGAAAATAAAAAGCCTATTCATAAGTAGTAAAAAGGGGTTTTACATAATCAGAGTTCCTCTTTACTAGGGAGGGCACAAAATGACATGAGGTTCCCTGGTTACAAGTCTAAAACATAGAATCTTCTTCTCTGTTGCTTTTTCCCTCCTCCCATCTACATTTCTTCTCAGAGTAAGTATATTAACATAACTTGTCCCAAATCAAACTAATGAGACGGATGGAATAATAAAAGTTCAAATTAACTCATATAAATTGAGAATAAAGCAAATTTTAATAGTCCATAACAATGGTGTATTGCAAGTTTGCAGCAGGGGTGTTACACACAATTTCCAACCGCAAACTCAACCTAAACATTAAAATAAAAATAAACGAAGAGAAGATATTACTTGAGCTAGACAGGGACATGAGTTCAAATATAAATGTTATAGGCAAAATGATCATTATGTTTATGATTTGATAAGAATTTAAATAGATGTAACCTATACATTGTCAAAGTATTTGCTGATGCTCAACACAATGCAAAATAATCAAGAGAGAAAACTCAGAATCTATAGGTTTCACTTTTTATAGCCTGCAACAAGAGCAATCCAATTAACTATTGAAAATATGAATAAGTATTTTAAATAAAGTCAGCTTACCTTTTTTTAACTGCCTGAAATACATGTTGTGATAAGCAAAACTAACAGAAACCAAGTGTGCCTTGCCTCTTTCAGAGAAAATTTCTGTAAGAGTCTTCTTATTCCTTCATAATCACATGTAAAGGTCACTAAATTAAGGCAATGAATGTTTAATCCTATGTAGCACATGGAAGTTCTAATATAGTAGATATGTAGGACACGTAAGTTCGATTAATCCTATGTAGGACACGTAAGTTTTAATATAGCAGATATGTAGGACATGTAAGTTCTAATATAGTAGATATGTAGAACATATGCTACCGCAACTAACTACTTGCTAAGTGATGCAAATGTACTTATTTGTGACCTGAATATGTGCATATATGTAGAAGCATCCATTTTATCTCCTGACGTAATGCTCTTCTGATCAGGGAATACTGACAGAGACAAAAACAAAATTAGCGGCTTCACTTTTTTTAGCTGCAGTGAGAAGAATTGTGGAGGCGGATGAGTTCATGAGAGTTGTCAAATATGAAGGATGGATTTTTCACATTTATTTGATTTTATTTATTGTGGAATTTCACGGATATTGTTGTTGTCGTCGTCTTCTCCTGCACTACATGCTTCAAAACTTGAGAGTTTCCAGTAATAACAACTTGAACCTTGAGTACTTTTTCCAAGTTTTTCACATACTTTATTAGCTCAGGAAAATCACCTCTTGGCTAACTCCATCCATTATTCAAAAAAAAAAATCTACCATATTCCCCTATTGTGTATGAAGCTTATGATTTCTGCTTCAAAAATAGTGTTACTTAAAAGTTTTTTTTAACATCATCTCAAGATAAATGGTGTCACATACAATAGAATAGAGAAAGCATCTCACGCTCAATTTCAAGAATAAATATGCTCGGAAGAAAGTGATCTCTAGAGACAACCTCTTCGATTTTCTTATCAATAGCCACCATCAATGTACTCAAACAGAAGATCCATAGCCAAGCATGTAGCACCTTCGAGGATTGTTCCAATTTTCCTATCAAGGCTAAGACAAGACAATCACGAAGATAGAGCTAATCAAAGAGGTGATGAATAAGTAAGGGTTAATGACTTCAACTCTGTAGCTGATCAATTTCACAACCAAATTAAGCCTCTATAGAAAAACAAGTTGCAGATTTTCTAACTTTGTTATTCAAATCAGATTTACCATGGATGCATGTACTGATTCAAGAATTGAAGAGTTGGATGTTCAAGAATTGAAGAGTCGGGTGAATTTCAAAATCTTTGTTAATTCTTATCAACTTTAAAATTGCAAAATACTGTTAATAACAGGGAAGCTTTTACTGAAAATCAACTTTTAGAGTTACAAAATATTGTTAATAGCAGGGAAACTTTTAATGGAAGCATAAAGGACAAGAAGCACCTAAGAGTTATCTTTATAACGGAGATAATGAATATCTAGGAATATAGCCTACAAACAATTGATTGCCATATATATATATATATATATGTATGTATGTATGTATGCAAAAATCTTATAAAAGTTGGGCCCGTGCTTACCTAGGCTATTCTTATCTAGTCATTTAAGAAAAGAATATTGTACAACTCAAAGTCTTCACCTCTTCATGTGGATATATTTATAATCTTGGAGGGCGAAAAAGTCATGTAATTCTATTACTGATAATTATTCAAATTATACATTTGAATTACAATAAGCCTATTATACTCTCAGTATTACAATACAAAAAGGAATTACATGAAATAATAATTGAAAATGCAATATTTGAATATGACTCTTGTTATTTTGAGACTTCTTTAAGTCAAACATTTGTTACTATGAGGGTGAGCCTGAAAATTGCCTCGACCCCTGTTCCATTCCATGATAGAGGTGCTGTTGGATATTATGATGTACTTATGCTTGAGATTAACTCTTTTATGCTTTAATAATTATCAAAGACTTCCCTTAGTCCCACTTCCCTTTTATTATCTCTTGTTGTTGTTTACTTTGCTTCTGCGACCAAGGATGTGTGATTGATATGCTAAGAGGCTTGTTTGGGTCCCTTTGGGTTCCCATTTGCTGTGTCACGTATACGCCCTAGGCTTGAGTCGTGACAAACTTGATATCAAAGCATTAGGTTTTAGTGGTCCTTGGGATCCAACATGCCGCATTGATTAGAGTCTTATTCATGATTGTGAAACACCACAACTCTAAATGGGAGGCTATAAGGTATTTTAGGAAATGTTTTACTTCTTCATAATCTATGTTGTATGGTAGAGCTAAGTCCCCTATGGCTTATTACTGATCCCTAACCATTACGTTTTAGAATATGTCTCATGCTACACAGAATTATCGATAAGGCAGTGACCATCTCTCACTTTGGGGAAAAATTTCCAGCGGTGATATGTCGAATACGGAGGTTCACAATGCTCTATGGCTATTGGCCATGGTTATAACCGCTCATCTCAATCAACAAGTGGGTGCTCCTGATACTTCTAGGGATAAGAGGAAGGAGAGTGAGACTAAGAGGGCCTGAGTTGGTGGTGCCTTATCTTCTACTAGTCTACCGGTTCCTAAGTACAAGAAGAAAAGGATCCCTTTTTGTCACTTGCCAAGGGTTGGCAAGAAACATCAAGGGAGGTGTTTAGTAGAAGTTGAGGGCTGTTTCAAGTGTGGCGTTGTTGGGTATAAGATGAGAGATTGCCCGATGGCCTCAAAAGAAGGTAGAAGAAGGGTCCAAACTGAAGGTGGCAATGGTGGGATGACTCACCCTAGGTGCCAAAATGTGGGAGAAATCATAATGGCACATGTTGGAGTAATGAGGGTGCATGCTATCAATGTGGAAAGATGGGCCACAAGATTGTTGATTGCCCATATGCTCAAACGAAAGGCAAGAGTATTGGTGTTCAAGCTTCTCTTCCGTGCTATAAGTGTGGAAAGTATCATCGAGGAGATTGTTTAGCTGGTTCAAGTGAGTGTTTTAAGTGTGGCTCATAGGATCATGAGTCGAGACATTGTCTATGGATTATTACGGATTATGAGGATGACTGTCGATATTCTCAACCATACCCCTCTAGGGGTCACTAGACTTGGCATGTTGCTTCACAAGTATGTTAAAGGTTTTTAATTTTGATGTGTATACATTGATAGACCTGGGTGCCACTTTATATTTTTATTACTCCTTTTATTGCCAAAAAGCTTCATGTTGTGTGAACCTTATGAAGTTTCTAGCCTAGTTGTGAGTGCATTCTTGCTAAAAGAGTCTATAGAAATTGTCCTATGTTCATCTTGCATAAAATCTTGCCTTGTGATTTTGTTGAATTAGATATGGTGGATTTTTTGATCTCATTCTTGGGATGGATTCATTGCATGCATATTATGCTTCTATTGATTGTAGCACCCGTAGGGTTAAATTCCAATTCCCTAATGAGCTCGTCTTTGAGTGGGAAAGACGTGATGTGGTGGTCAAGGGTAGATTCATTTCTTTTCTTAAAGCCCAAAAGTTGATTTCTAAGGGTTGTCTTTATCATCTTGTGAGGGTTAGCGATGTTGAGTCCAAAGTCCTTCCTATTGAGTCGGTTTTGTTTGTTAATGAGTTTTTTGATGTCTTTCTTGATGAGCGTTCTGCATTCCTCCCGAAAGGGAAATAGATTTTGGTATAGTGCAATTCAGAAATAAAGGGAAGTTGAGTCCGGTCCTTACCAGATTGTAAAAAGAGTGGACAATGTGGTTTATAAGTTGGAGCTACCACCAGAGTTAGTGTTATCCACCCAGTCTTCCATATTTTCATGCTTAAGAAGTGTTTGAGGGATATGCAGTTGGTCTTATCTATTGAAAGTATAGGAGTGAGATAGTTTGAGTTATGAAGAGATTCTTATTCAAATCCTTGATCTTCAGGTTTGCAAACTAAGAAACAAGGAAATTGTATCTATCAAGGTATTGTGGATGAATCAGTTAGTAGAAGAATCCACATGGGAAGCCGAAGAGGATATGAAGGCCAAGTACCCGCACTTATTTCGACCTATTGATGATGAGAGAGTTGATGGTAATGATTTGTTCCTATCTCTTTATCTTCTCTTGATCTGAGTTTGACTAACGATAGCGTTCTAGACTTCAACTGGTGATTGAATTAATCTATAGACCATTTATTTGCCTAAATTGCCTAATTTACTTATTGCATAAATGATTTGTAAGTTGTTTGTTTGTTGGATTCCTAGACAGGATTTTTGCCTTGACTAGGTTCCTAGATCTCTCATCATTCAAGGACGAATGATTCTAAGGGGGATACAATGTAATACCCCAAAATTTTTTAAAGTGAAGTAGATCCTTAGACTTGGTTCTACAAGAGGGATTTTACGATCCATGGTTTGGTGTACGAACCATGGACCAATTCGTAAAAAGGTGTACCAGAGTTGAAAAGTATTGGCTAAATGTAGAAGGGGATCTACAAGATGGAACACGACCTGTAACCTATTCCATGACCCTTCTGAAAAGTCGTAGAATGAGATCCAGAAATCCATAATTTTGGTCTAATTTCTACAAGAGGGAATACAACCTATAACAAATTCATCGGCCCATCTGTCAGGTCGTAGAATAGAAATCCAAATTTTTATCTATCTTTCATGAGATAGGACCACAACGCATAACTTGTGTCATGGGCCGTAGAAAGGGTTTCATGGATCATTTTTGACAGGTTTATAGAAGGGTAGTTCTATCTTTTTCCATTATTTTTAAATAAAACCCATGATGTTTTGGACTTATTTTTAGACCCTTATTAGTACCCTAGGGGTATTGCTCTTCAAAAATACATAGAAATTTTGGAGAGCATCGAGGAAGTGGAGAAAGCTAGGGTTCCAAGCACGTGAGTAGAGATTCTCTTACAATTGACTGTTCTTTGAAATTTCCAAGTATGTAAGGCTAACTAGAACATGGATTTTGTTCTTCCATGTTCCTTATAACCCAAGTGATGGAGTTCTGAATGAAAATGATTTTTCCATGGATGTTTTCTCGAAAGGTTTCCTTAAATCCTAAAGTATTTCTTCATATTCTTGCATCAATTACTATTTTTATGAATCAAATACTTGAAATAGATGATTTTGCCACACTACATGAACCTTAGCATGAATTCTTATTAATTTACATATTTCATTTAAATGAGCATAAATGAATATAGTTTGAGCCTAAAGAGCCTATGGAATTCCTAAGTGCTTCAACTTTACTTTTGTTCTCCTGAACATTATGAGTTAGAATGATGAATGATAGAGTATCTATGAGTCAAGAGCAGCTTAAAAGAATGTCACCAAAGAGTTGAATTGATGTGATGAATTGAGTTGACAAATTTACAATGAGACTAGTTGATTGAGAATAATTGTCTTATGAGCATTGAGTCTTAGGAGGAGTATCGAGAATTGAATTGAGTAAGAGTAAGTCCAACTCAAACTCAATAACTACGTCACCAAGCATAGGAGAGGATTGAACTTGTTAAGTCGAATGTACCTCTTGATAGGTCCCTAAAATAATAGGTGACTTGGTTAATTGTATGTATTATGGATTGATTCGTTCTTTACCCTAAGAAGTATTGAATGATTATGGAAACATCAACGTGATTGGTCTATGATCACTAGCTCATAAGTGATTATTTTTGGATAAGAGAAACTCCCAGATAGGTTCCATATAGTACTTCGATTGGATTGGATTGTATTGATTGATCATTATCTACTATTTTTCTTGCTTTAGATAAACATTTGACATCTTGATTGAGCATTTCTAAGTTATTGTTATTCTACCTATATCTATTTTACTCAGCTATTTCACATAATAATACATTCCACATACTGACGTCCATTAGGGCTTGCACTTTTTCGTGATGCAGAGACAGGTACTGGAGATCGTCAACGGGCGCTCTGTTGAAGATCTTCTCCTTATTCCAGCTGATTTGTAAGCCCTCCTCGAGTTTTGGGATGCATACAACTTCATCCATCTTTAGATTCAGGTTTCTAGACTTTTTTATTTTGATTTGAGGTAGTCAGGGGTCTGTCGTGGTACCATTTAGTCAACTTATATAGATTCTCCAAAGACGAGATTTGAAATTGATAACTTGGATATTGTCTGACAAGTTTCTTTCATACTAGTCCTACTATTTTGTTTGATTACTTTAATTGTATTTTATTGTCTTTAGTCTTCCACAGATATGACAAATATTGATTGAATGAATGCAATGAGGCCAAATGGTATGCTTGGAAACTAGCAACAGTCTTTGAGTGTCGACCACGTC
Source organism: Solanum ossicruentum (assembly GCA_025774065.1). Lineage (NCBI taxonomy): Eukaryota > Viridiplantae > Streptophyta > Magnoliopsida > Solanales > Solanaceae > Solanum > Solanum ossicruentum. Next base: position 8,523 of record JAOTQR010007796.1, read on the forward strand.
TAGGATACCCTCCCAAGGCATGACAGAAGATTTGCAATTCACTTCTTTCTATGTGGAGAAATCCTTTATAGGCAAACTCCAAATTTGGTATTACTAAGATGTGTTGACTCTCAAGAGGTGAGCAAGTTGATCGAAGAAATATATAGGAGTACATGTTAGCCACATACAGATGGTTTTACTTTGGCAAAGAAGATTCTAGGAGCAGGATATTTTTGGATGACCATGGAAAAAAACTATATTTGTTTTATAGGAAAATGTTATTAATGTCACATTCATGGTGATATGATTCATATTCCACTAAATGAGCTCCACATGATGAGTTCTCCTTGTCCATTTGCACCTTGAGGCATGAATATCATCAGTCCTACTGAGCCAGCTGCATAAAATGGACATAGGTTCATTTTGGTAGCTATTAGTTACTTCACAAAACGAGTTGAAGGGTCTTCATACAAGTCTATGATGAAGAAGTTGGTGGCATATTTTGTCCATAATAATATTATTTGCAGGTTTAGAATTCTGAATCAATTATAACAGACAACGATGCTAATTTTGAATAGTGTACTGATGCAAGGTACTTGTGAGAAGTTTAAAAGTACTCACCACAATTCCACTCCTTATTGGCCTCAGATGAATGGAGTTGTTGAAGCAGCCAACAAAAATATCAAAAGAATATTGATGAAGGTGATTGATAATTACAAATATCACTATGAGAAATCACCATTTACTCTCCTTAGCTATCGCACCACTATTAGGACTTCAACTAGGGTAACGCCCTACCTTTTGTCTTATGAAACTAAAGCAGTACTACCAGTGGAGGTTGAGATTCCATTTCTAAGGATTATCAAAGAAGCTGGGGTAAGTGATACAGAATGGACACAAAGTCGATATGAACAATGGATGGTCATTGATGAAAAGAGAATGAATGATGTTTGTCATGGACAACTTTACCAACATGGGATAACCAAAGCTTTCAACAAAAAGGTGAAACTGAGATAGTTTAAATAGGGACAGTTGGTATTGAAGCAAATATTCCTACACCAAGATGAATCTAAAGGATAGCTTTCACTCAATTAGCAAGGACCTTACATGCTTGACTGAGTACAACTAAAGGAGCATTGAGTCTAGCAAAAATGGATGGTGAAATATGGCCAAAAGTAAGAGATACTATGTTTAGAAATTTTTATCTTATTTTACGTTAGGTTATTTTTTTATATACTGAAAACTACATTCAGACTTGATTCCCTAGGTGGGATACATGGGAAACCCATATCGGGTCTAGTGTCTTAGTAGTTGCTTTTCAAAAATTTCATTTATGCGTACTTTGAACTATGTCTTGACCAGATTCCCTCAGTGGGATATGTATGCTGCCTACACCAGCATTGATCACTTTATTAGAAAATTGTGCTATGAATGTATGACCCATTATGTGATTTGATGAGGAGGTTTTATGTATCTTGTATAAAGGTATTACCAAGTATTGGTGGATGGTTTTACATGGATTTTTCTCACATGATTTTACTCTTGAATTGCATGAATTTGTACTAGTGTTACACACCCACCAAATGTTTGTTAAAATATCCGGTTATGGATTCTTGAGTTGTTGAAGGTCTAACGCATGACATATGAGTTAAGTGACTTTCTGATGATGAAAGGAAAGGATATATATGTTGATTTCATGAATAGTATCTATAGTGTTGCAAGTTGACCATGCCTCGTTCGAGAGGTGGTAGGCCTGAAAAACCATGTTAGGGGTTTGTACCTTAAGTTACTCGCTCGGGGGTTAGAAGGCCCGTGCAACCATGTTAGGGAATTTGTACCTCAATCACCTCGCTCAAGGGGTAGTAGGCCCGTACAGCCATGTTGGGAGGTTTGTACCTCAATCGCCTCAGTGGGGTGGCGGTAGGCCCGCGCAACCATGTTGGGGGGTTAGTAACTCAATTGCCTCACCAAGATGGTAGGCCTTGGTATTATAATGGTCTCTTCCTATACATGTAATATGTTCTATATAAGCATGTTTTACTTCATGCATGCCATATTGTTACTATGCTCATCCATTGCCTATATGCACGCATTTTGCTTATGTTGCCAATCTCTTGTTGCATTGCATCCTACATACTTAGTACATTCAAACATACTAGCCCATACTCTATGCCTACATGATGTTATATGTTGGAACCATAGCTCCACTTGATCATCTTCCTCCTCCGCGTGGCTAGTATATCTTTGAAATAAGTTTTGTGAGTCCCCAACTCCGAGGATGATATATCTTGATCTTATGTTATGCAAAGACTCTCTTTCTTTTATTGTATATTTTTTACTATGATGGTGAGCCCGGAAAGTTGTCTTGGCCCTTGCTCAATTCTATATTAGAGGTGTTGTTGGAAAAGTTATGTAATGGTTCTTTGAGCTTGATTCTCTTGACTCTTGCATGTTTTTAAGCTGTGAAAGACTTCCTTAGCCCTTTATCCTTATTTTATGTTCTCGTATTGTTATTTAATTGCTTCCGCAACTAAGGATGTGTAAGGATATGCTAAGAGGCTTGTTTGGGGTCCCTTCGAGTTCCCCATTGGTCGTGTCACATCTAGGCCCTAGGTCTAGCTCGTGACACAGCCAAATAGGTATGATCAGAAGTCTTATGATTACTAGAATCTTAGGGATCAGGATGCTCAATCTTAGGCTAGTGTGACCCAAGGTGCGAGGAGAGAACCATCTTGTGACAAGTGTGGTAAGCTTCATCTGGGTGAGTGCCGTATGGGTAAGGATTTTACGCTATTCATGTGGATAGACTGATCACTTCTAGTTTGAGTGTCCAAAGAGGAGATGAGGTGAAGGGAGCAATAGAGCACAGTCCTCCACAACACCCTAACTGGCAATCAACATAGAGGTACTACTGCAGGTACAAGAGGTAGGATAAACCATCTTTATGCTATGGGTAATCGACAGGATCAGGAGGCTGCACCAAATGTTGTTACGGGTATGCTTCGAGTCTTTACTTTTGATTGTTATGTGTTGCTTGACAGGGGTGCCACTTTTTCTTTTGTGACCCTTTTTGTGGCTAGTAAGTTCGGGATTCTCCCAAAGTGTTTGCTTGAACCTTTTGTTGTTTTGATTCCTACCGGTGAGTCTATCTTAGCTGAGAGGGTTTACAAAGATTGTGTAGTATCTATTTATCATAGAGATACCTTAGGAAACTTGGTATAAAATTAGAGATGGTTGAATTCGATGTGATACTTAGCATGGCTTGGTTTCACGCCTGTTATGCCTCTGTTAACTATAGAACCCGAATTGTTAAGTTTCGATTTCCTAATGAGCCTATTCTAAAGTGGAAGGGGGTTTTGTTGCACCTAAGGGAAAGTTCATCTCTTATCTTAAAGTCAGAAAGTTGATCTCCAAAGGTTGTATTTACCACCTTGTGCGAGTTAAGTCCGATGATGTTGAATCTTCTACTCTTAAATCTGTCTCAATTGTGAATGAGTTCCCTGAAGAGTTTCCTGACGACCTACCTGGAATCTTTCCTTACAAGAAGATTGACTTTGGGATTGATGTTCTTCCTGAGATCCAACCCATTTCAATTCCACCTTATAGAATGACCCCCACTGAATTGAAAGAACAATTGAAAGACTTGTTAAGGAAAGGTTTCATAAGGACTAGTGTCTCTCCTTGGGGTGCTCCTGTCATATTCGTGCGTAAGAAATATGGGTCTCTCAGAATGTGCCTAGACTACCGACAATTGAACAAGGTCACAATAAAGAATAAGTATCCTCTCCCTGGGATAGATGATCTATTTGACCAACTTCAGTGTGCTCCTTGATTCTCATAGATAGACCTCAAATCGGGTTACCATAAGTTGAAGGTGATGGAAAGTTATATTCCAAAGACAGCCTTTGGGTTAACCAATACACCTGCAACCTTCATGTATTTGATGAACAGGGTATTCAGTTCGTATCTTGATATGTTCGTGATTGTATTCATTGATGATATCCTGGTGTATTCTAAGGATGAGGAGGAACATATTAATCATCTTAGAGTGGTTTGGAAAACTCTCAAAGACCATGAATTGTATATGAAGTTCTTGAAGTGTAACTTTTGGCTAAAGTTTGTGGCCTTCCTAGCCATGTTGTTTCCGGGGATGGTATTCAGGTTGATACCTAGAAGATTAAAGTGGTTTAGAACTTGCCTAGACCAACCTCTCTAACAGAAATAAGAAGATCCATGGGTCTGGCAGGCTATACGGTAGATTTGTTAAGGGTTTCTCTTTTTATCTGCACCATTTAGCAAGATAACTCAGAAGAACATCAAGTTTCAATGGTCCGAGGAATGTAAGAGGAGTTTCCTAATGTTTAAGACTAAATTGACTACAGTACCAGTTCTGACTTTGCTTGATACAAATGGGAGATTTTGTGATATATTGTGATGCATCCCGATTAGACTGGGTTTCGTGCTAGTGCAGAGAGTGGAGGTGATAGTGTATGCTTCTAGACAACTTAAGACCCATGAGAAGAATTATTTGACCTATGATTTTGAATTGGCAGTGGTGGTGTTTGCACTTAAGATCTGGCATCACTATTTGAATGGAGTTCATGTGGAGGTGTTCACTAACCACAAGAGTTTATAATATATATTCAGTCAGAAAGAGCTCAACCTGCAGTAGAGGAGATGGTTGGAGTTGCTCAAGGACTATAACATGAGCATTCTCTACCACCCAGGTAAGTCTAACATTATTGTTGATGCTCTTAGCAAGTTGTTTATGAGTAGTATTGTCTATGCAGAAGAAGGGAAGAGAGAATTATCTAAGGAAGCGCATAGATTGGCTCGACTGGGAGTGCAACTTAAGAAGAACAATGAAGGTTGGGTCAATGTTCAGAATGGGTCTGCTTCATCCTTAGTGTCAAAGTGAAGGAAAAACAAGAACAAGACCCTGTTTTACTCCAATTATAAGAAGCAGTCCTCAAGCAGAAGATGATGGTTTTCTCCAAAGAGGGAGATGGGATGTTGAGATACTAGGGTAGATTGTGTGTTCTTGACGTTGATGGCTTACGAGAAAGAATTATGGTTGAAGCTCATAGTTCCAAATATTCTATCAATCATGGTTCCACCAAGATGTACCACAACTTGAGAAAAGTCAATTGGTAGAGTGGAATAAAGAGGGACATTGTGGAATTTGTCTCTAAGTGCCCCAATGTCAACAGGTCAAGGCTGAACATCAGAGACCGTGTGGATTTTCCCAGAACTTTGAAATTCCTGAGTGGAAGTGGGAGATGATCAACATGGATTTCAGTACCAACTTACCAAGATCCCGAAAGAAGCATGATTCAATATGGGTGATTGTGGATAGGATGAATTAATCAGCTCACTTCTTGGCAGTCAAGACAACTAATACGACTAAGGAGTATGCCCGACTATACATTCGTGAGATTGTGAGGTTGCATGGGGTTCCTTGTCCATCATCTCAAACATAGGAGCTCAATTCACCTCTCAATTTTGGAGATCGTTTCAAAAGGGATTGGGTACAATATTAAATTTGAGCACAACTTTTCACCTTCAGACAGATGGACAGGCAGAGCATACCATTAAGACTTTGGAGGATATTTTGAGAGCTTGCATCATCGACTTCAACGGGAATTGGGATGATCATCTTCCATTGACTGAATTTGCTTACAACAATAGTTACCATGCCAGTATTCAAATGGGCCCTTATGAAGGTTTGTACTGGAGGAGATGTAGATCGTCGATTAGCTGGTTCGAGATGGGTGAAGCCAAATTGGTTGGATCCGATTTTGTCCACCATTCCATAGAGAAGGTGAAAGTCATTGGAGAAAGATTGAGGACAACACAAAGTCACCAAAAGTCTTATACGGATGTAAGGAGAAGGGGCTTAGAGTTGAGGTGGATGATTGGGTGTACTTGAAGGTGTCATCCATGAAGGGTGTTATGAGGTTTATTAAGAAGAGGAAGGAGGATTGGGAAGGTCACTTATGAGTTAGACCTGCCTTCCAAGCTATATAGAGTCCATCTGGTGTTCCACGTTTCAATACTGAAGAAGTGTTTGGGGGATCCTGCTTTGGCTTTTCCTATTGAGAGTATTGGAGTGAAGGATAGTTATCCTATGAAGATATTCCGATCCAAATCCTTGATTGAAAAATTCGTAAGCTGACGAACAAAGAGATAGCCTCAGTCAAAGTTCTATAGAGGAATCAATTTATTGAGGAAGCTACATGGGAAGTTGAGGAAGCGACGAAACTCAAATGCCCTCACCTGTTTGTGTCGAATGATGATAATATTGAAGGTAATGTCTCTATCCTTAATGCAATTAAAGTTCCTTTCTTGAGTTGATGTATTAATTCTATTCTTGAGTCTAAGATAGAGATATAGATGGTAATGGATAGTTGAGAGTTTGAGAGTTCTCGAGTGAGGGTTGAGATGAGTTTTGAGTCTACTCGTGCTTTATTTTGCTTTTAGTCATTATTGAAAGACGAATGGTCCCAAGCGGGAGATGATGTAACACCCTATAAAATTAAATGCCCCTAGAATGTAATCGTGTCCATAATGCATCTTTCAAAGATCCGATGGGAAATCTGAGACTGAATTTGCGATCATAATAGAAAAACGAGTGGAAAATGGTCTTAACTCGATTTAGAGCAATCGGGTTAAAAAAAATAATTTCACTAATTAAAACAAAAATAGTGTCAATTTGTGTCCCTGGCGCGACACGGAGGGAGCGTGGATTAATACTTGTTCTTTTCTTTTAAAGTCCCTTCGGGTTCCCCATTCATCGTGTCACATCTAGGCCTTAGACTAGGGTCTTGACATGCATGCCACAAAATTTTGGCTACTAGAAACTGCATCTTGAAACCACGAAACATCATCTACTATCCGTAGTTTCTTTTATAGGTCGTAATAACCTTAGAGTGGCCTCTAGACTTGGAAAAATTTTAGTGCTTCAGCACCCTTTTCACGATGTAGTCCACAGGTCATGGTTCCATTCACGAGATTTGAAACTTAACATTATCCAACTTTTTGGACTCAGGTTCAAGAGACCTTTCTACAACTCGTGATCTAATCCATGAACCATATATTGGCTCGTAAAACCATCAATCTCAAAACTTCTCAACTTTTAATTTCCATGCTTTTCACCATGCAGGTTGTTACAATGACTTAGCTAGTGGATCCACATCTAACATCATGTTCATGACACCCACCTAGTGGGGTAGAGTTCTACCTTGGAAAGTAAACTCTTCTTTCTCCGGTGTAGAGGCAATATTGGGATTCCATATGATAGCCCGCATCGTCTTATTGTCGATTATGGTCCTATTCCCACATAAAAATGTATATGATGAGTTTTAAGTATTCCTATGATGTTCCAATCCATGATTTAAAGATGCATTAATCATTCATCATCTCTTGTACTTTATTTCTTTGGTATAATTATGCATATTGTTTACTATGATGTAATGATCTATTGTTGCATTATATTCCACATACTTAGTACATCCCAACGTACTAACACATACTTTTTGCCATATTATATCACAATGTAGAGATGGGTGATGATTCTACTACTCCTTATTGTAGCTAGATCCAGACACCACACTTGAAGACTTCTGGTGAGTTTCCATGCTTCGGAAATAAGCCTCTTATTCATGTTCATGGTGCTTGTTATGTTGAGAACACTTTTGTACTTCTTTTAGTTGAGGGTGAGCTAGTGACATGTTCTAGTCCCCGCTAAGATTAACATAAGTAGAGGCATGTATGGACAAAATGATATAATCCCTTTAATGGGAGAGTTTCATGAATTTCATTTCTAGCTTTGATTTTAAGTCTTATTTCCGCTTGCTTCATTTATATTTTTTCTTAATTACCTTATGTATGTTTATGATATATTAAGAGGCTCGGATAGGGGGCTGTCAAGTTCCAAATTTTGCCGTGTTACGACTAGGCCCTAGGCTTGAGTCGTGACACTAATTTATTTTGAATACTTAGGAATTGATTCAAGCGCATATATATAATTAGAAGCCATTGGGTTGAGGCCTATACGCATATGCAGGAATATTCAAATTTTTTCTTAGAAATTCCTTTTTGGGATGTTGCATCTAGAACTCGGTGTGTTTATATGGTGAAACAGAGTGGTGATTCATAGGACATGATCTCGGCATTTCCTCGTGAAGCCAAGTTCTGACATAGTATTTGCCTACCCTAAGAATATTCATAGTTATTCGCTTGAGCATTTTACCTTATTTATTGGATAACCACGTGATTAGTCATTTCCTTTAATTTTGTTGACTAGCTTTGCAAGAATTTGATGATAAAATCCCTCCTGCACTTTAAAGTTGAATACGTAAAAGGAAAGAGAAAGAAGAAGGTGAAATAATGAGAATTGGGGTGGCAATAGAAGAAAGAAATCTAATTGGTTTCTATGCATTAAGGTATTTTGTTAGTAGTATAAGAAAGGTTGATACATAAAGGAAAAGAGCTTAATTGTGCCTTAAAGTAATTAAGGGAAGTAGTAACCATTTCATCAAATGTCCCTTTATAACTTATTGATCCTATCTTTTGAATACTTTTGTTAAGCCTATTGTGACAGCCCTCCACTTGTTCTTCAAAATAAGGATTAGCGAAATTTCTAAATCCATGACACTATGGTATACATGAGAATCAAGTGGACAATACACATGAGAATCTCTTTGCGAGTGGGCAATATTGTTTTCCATGTATGCCCCCAAAATTGTGATATGCTGTGAATGAGTGAGGCATCTGTTTTGAAAAGTAAGACCACATGAATGGTGAATATTTGATTTCTTTATTGTAAATGTCATTGTTTTTTCCCCAAGAGGCTATGTCGTCTTGTTATATTTATCTCTACATTGTGTTGCTAAAAGCACTTAGTATTTGAGAGTTGCTTCAAGTTTAAAATGTCTTGCTGATTGTAGTTGCAACCATTGGAAGAAGAACAAAGGTTAGAGTGGGATTGTGATCTTGGACGCTTTCTGGCCATGATTTATCATCTTTTTCATGGAATTGAGGTGTGGCATCCTAAATTTGATCGCACACTCTCTAACAACTATCAAATTAATCATCTTAGTAATGCTAAGTATGAATATCTCGAATCTCATACTATAAGAGTACTTGTAACCACTGAGACCACAAAATGAATTATTGGGTTAGGTTTCCAAGAAACTTTAGATTTCACTTTTGTCTTCACCTTCAAAGGGGATTCCATATTCTCATTCTTCGTTCCTCCACATCATTAGTATCACTACTACTACAATTGGTATCCATATGCAATAGATAAATACTCAATCTTCAGCAAAGTATATCCTTCATAAACTAGAATAAGCATCAACTAGGACATGACTCCTAAAAGAAGAGCATACCAACTCTCAGCTAAAGTCAAACTTCCACCGCAACTAATGGTCGGAGCCTCTACAATGACTGGGTAAAAGAATAAGGCTCAAAGTAGTATAATTGATCATAATGCAGTAGTCCTTAGGTTTCGATCCATATTCGAATTGGTTAGCTTATCTTATTCCTCGTTGATGCATTTGCATCCTAGTGATCACGCTTTATTAAAACTCGTACTGAAGCCTTTCAAACAAATTTTTGGTGTTTTTATTTTTTATTTAATAGGATATTTAGAATATTGGAAAGGTGTTTTTAAGTCTTTTAGCTTTTCAACTTAACGGATAGATAAGTTTAGTTAGCATCATCCTATCTTCTTAACACAAGCTCCAAATTATACATCCAATACTTCAAAATGTTCCCATCCTCCACAACAAATTATATGAAGTTTAAACTCGAACTCTCTCCTATGCAAATTAACGTGAAATGAATCAATAATGTTTTGAAGAAGCACCTGAAAGCAACAAGAATAAGAATCCTAAAATACAAAATTAATCATGTAATCAAACAG
>JAOTQR010007806.1:0-18429 GCA_025774065.1 Solanum ossicruentum
TTATCTTCATACTCATGGTCTTTCGAGGTTGCTTTGCTAGCTTCCGCATAAACACTTGATTCATATCGGTCCTAACATCTCTAATCATCATACACTTGACATCATTCATAGAAAAACCATCAATTTTCATGTAATTGACTTGAATTCATAATAGGATAGATCAATAGTCATCATTTCGTTCATAATTGAAGAATTTGAGTAGAAGAAGAGAAAATCCATACAATCTCGTAATTGAATTCAAATAAAAATGGAATTTTGAAAGAACTTCATAGAAGAAAGAATTTTATGGATGTATCTGACATATCTTTAGTGATTGACTTAGCTAACTTGAAGGAAAATGAAGAATTTTGCTTCTTCACTTGATCTTCAATGGAGTTTGGCTTGGATGAGAAGAAAGTCCTTGAGAGTTGATCTAGAGAGAGAATTTTGTAAGGAGTGATTGATGAATAAATGGGTTACTTTGGGGGTTAAAGGCTTAATTATAGGATAGGTTTAAGTCCCAAAAATCTTCCAAATATGTGTTTAAGTTGGTTAGGAATGAGTTCCAACAACTTCACTTGAAATTGAAATTGTTCGAAAAATTTTTAATAGTATGGGACCAGAGGCATGACATGGACGTATTCATCCCCAGGTCATTTTCACGCAAAGTTTAATTTTTTTCCTATTTTGACCTAAAATGCGTGTAGATCACTTTTATACATAACAAAATCCTCTTCGCGACATGGATTAATCACGTACCTTTCTGGATAAGCGATTTCTTTACGAAAAATTATTTCTCGATACGGTCAATCTAAAAATCTAAAAGATTATTTTCCTACACAATATTTCCTCCTGGACAAAAATTAGGCCTCGAATCTCTCAAAAACATTTTGGATTATCCAATATGCAAGGTTTCATTTATAGGGTCATAAAAGGTATTTTAAGAGATGTTACATCGAAATTTGTTAAAAATCTATGCGCTCAAATGCACTATACTACGAAACGAAATTAAACATTTTAGACTCAACGATAATGTTAAATTTTTTTATCAAGTCATCTCCATACAAAGTGAAAGTGACACTCAAGTGTCATTTTTAGCCAGATTTCTCAAGGGACTCAAAATTAGTCTGAAAGCCTTGAAATTACATGAAAGGTCATTCTAGACCATGCTCACCATTTTAAAGCTAATTATGTTGACAAGATTTATATTGAGTACAATTTTTAAGAACATTGACAAGAGTCACTACCTCGTATTGAAAACCTCATGACTTGGTTCGACCATGTCACTAGCCTAAATGACTCTTTCGAAGCTAATGGAATCATCAGAATTACATTTCAATGTTGTTTATCTAAAGTTTTGACCAAAATCAACTTTTCAATTTTTAAAAGTTCCAAAACACAGAATCTAGAACAACTAGGCGACTAAACCTTCAGAGCTAACAAATCATCACTATAGAAACGCTCTAAATGATGAAAAGAAAGCATTTACATAAACATAACCAGAAGAGTCATTAAACATCACAACCTATCATTATTACATCCTCGAATCATCACTATTAATAATTACCACCACTGGTCAATATTATTTATCACCATCTACTCCTATTAGATATCATTTTCTCTATTAATTATCAACATCGCCATCACCATCAACAATCACGGTTAATAATTACTATCAACTACATATCAGATACTACTCTCCATCACTATCATCGATCAACACTATCCTAATCACCATCATTAGTCGTCATCATCACATCATTATATAAAATTTAAAAGGAAAAATTGCAACAATATACACTTTAAGAACACAAATACGAACTATGTCAATCCTCAAAAATATTTACAATTTTAAGTTTTTTATTTATATTTATGTCATCTCATACAATTATTATTTAAAAAAAGAAAATGGTTACATTAATATACTCCAATTAATGCTTGGAATCTGTTTCTCTCCTCATTTATTTTCTTTGGTATGAGCTAATAATCTCATGTATTATTATTATTTTTTTTTTGTTCAAGATACACTTAATATTAAATAATATTAACAAAATATTCTTGATAATACGAATACTAACAAAATTATACTTAAATAATATAAATATCAACAAAATAACACCAATTAATACCATAATAATACTTACCAACTAAAGCTCAACATATAATACCAAATATTAACAAATAAATACACTAACTATCAATTTTTGACATCAACATTTCACCAAACAACCATTAACTATTTTTTTTATTTTTTCGAATATCAAATACAATCAACAAACTACTATAATTTTTTTTAACATTTATGAATAATATTGAATAATATTAATACCAACAAAAATAATTAAATACGAGGTAAGACCAAATTAATATCAAATAACACCCAACCAAATAAATCACATCAAACAAACCAAGAAAATATCAAAAATATACCAACCAAATATATCACACGCAGATAAACAAAAAAAAATACAAACCAAATACCAATAAATTACCAACCAAACAACTTAAATAAATAATCAACCAAATAAATCACTAACAAAATTCAATTCACTAAAAGAACCACTAACTATTTTCCTCCTATGAAAATAAAATTCAACAAAAAATATTTTTTGTTGATTAATATTATATTTTAGAAAGAAAAGAAAGATAGATGTCATTAACTATTATTTCAATGAATAATTAATATAGATAAATCAATAAAGAGGAAAAGTCAATTAACACAACACACTTTAGGTAAAATCCAATCTCTTACCTCAATAATTACAAACAATAAATTAATGGAAGAGGAAAAATCAATTAATTAACACCATTTTTTTTCTATGTCTTTCATTCTCATTTTTCTTTTTGTAATTTCCCCAGGTATAAGAGAGACAAAACACATTAATTAACCAATCTCTTAATTAAGATCTTTTTCTTTGTTCCTCTTTTCTGGGAGGCCCTTTTCCATGCATGTATATTTTTGTTAAAAAAATGTTGACTTTTGATTGTAAATAAATTTATTGGCACATTGATATAATTTAATGTCCTGAAGTGTATAGGGATATTTTTTTCCAATTTAAAAATACTTTATTAATATAAAATTAGATTAATTTAATACTTTATTTAAATTATATAATTATTATTTTGAAACAAAGATAAGTTTTATATATTTAGATATTAAAAAAATTAAGCAATGTCAATATTTTAGTATTCAAATCTTATTACAAAATTTTTATATTTAGATGTGAATTTAGATTCACACCTCTGAATCTTAATATTTAGATGTTCATTTATATTCAAATATCTTAATCTCATCCAAAATAAATGTGGCCCAGTGTTGTTGTACCCTTTTTTCAACTTTATTCAGATTTCCTCTTGACCGAACACATTTGGAGCCACTTAAGTTTCACTTAAATAGTTTATTTGATATTGTAGTTTTTATCCCTAGTAAAAGTCTAAAAATTGTACTTTTTCAATATTTTCTCTGACTTGATAACTTGAATGATTTTCATGTCAAACATATGCGTGCAGAAAAGAATATTTTTTTCATAATTTTTTTTATTTATGCTTAAAGGCTTAAAAGAAATTCAAAAAAAAAAAAGAAGAAGAAGAAGAAGAGAGATTTCCTCAATTTTTTTCCCGATTTTGTGTTTTCGTTCTTTCAGAAGCTGCAAATCTTTAAAATTTCATTTTAATTTTTTTTCAGAAGTTAGTTACAATTTGTTAATACATTTAAAAATAGTTTTTTTTTCTAGAATTTTTTCCCTTGGAATTCTTTGTCTTTGTTTTTACAAAAAGTTAAGTATTTTTGACCATGTAAATTACTATTATGTTTTATTTCAAATTCTTGAACTTGAAGTTGTGTTTAAATATGTTCTTTGATTTTTTTTTTGAATTTAAATATAATTTTTCTAAATATGAATTATAGTCCCAAATTTAAAAGATTACCAAAATCACCTAACTTGACTAATTTATTTGCTACATATAATTAAATCTTCTCTAAAAGAATAATATCTTATTATTTGTATTTTTCTCTTTTGATAATTAAGCTGATTTCGTTACTAAAGTAAACGTGTGTATCAGTACAAAGAGGGAGTATTGTTGGACATCATGCCCCCAACAACCTCTTAGCAAAGTACATTAGAGTATCAGCTAAATAATCCTAACAACCAGAATATGAAATTGGATAGAAGTTGTGATTTTCCAACCAACTAGTGAGTTTGGCAACTTTCCTTGCTTTTAACGTGGATGTCTTGGATTACCAACTTGATCAATCAGGTCATTACCTGCTTGTCACTTTTAAAAATTTCTAAGATTCCTTTATTTCCACGAGAAATAGACTGTTGCAGCCAACATACATATTCCTTGTCACGTCCTGGGAGGGTATCTTAAACATAACTGGCACTCGGAGACTATTGCTAGTCCCCAAGCGAACCACCTAGTCTCATTGCATTCAGTCAATCGACTTATATGCGAAAGATATAAAGAGAATAACATACTATAAGTGGATATCACAATCACTATCATAATAAGTACGAATATAAGCAACTCAATAGAAACAAGGAGTGGGAAAATATTAATCCCGACCTCAACATATCGACTGTCTATGTCTACGAAGCCTCTATAACTATCATCTAAGAAGGTACCATGACAGGCCATGTCTACCATAACCGAAGAAAATAACTGAAAGTGCTCAAAGGATAAACATGTCTCCGAAAGCAAGGGTTGACTGACCACATCTCTGTCTGGAGATCTACAAACCTCAACGATTACTCTGCTGAAGTCCTCTATCTATAGAATCCACATCATGAAATGATGCAGCGCCAAAGGGATGTTAATATGTAGAATGTACTGTATGTAAAACGGGCTAAAATAAATAGTATACGATATCATCAGCTCATCAATCACTCATCCTCAATTCAGAGTAGGAAATAGGACTCTATCACCTCACTATCTATCAAAACATCAGACAGTCACATCAACCTCAGAGTATTATCACCATGAAACCTATCTGGAGATGGTTGATTTTGATGTAATAATGGGCATGGATTAGCTTCATGCCTATTACGCTTCTGTCGAACTGTAGAACCCCGGATTGTTAAGTTCCAATTTTCTAATGAGCCTGTCTTCGAGTGGAAAAGGAGTTCTGTTTCCCTAAAGGGTCAATTCATCTCTTATCTTAGTGCTAGAAAGTTGATGTCCAAGGGTTGTATTTACCACCTTGTACGAGTAAAGTCTGATGATTTTGAGTCTTTTACTCTTGAGTCAGTCCCGATTGTGAATGAGTTTTCTGAGGTATTTCGTAATGATCTTCCCGGAGTCTCTCCTGATAGGGAGATTGACTTTGGGATTAATGTTTTTCCGGAGACCAAACCTATCTCAATTCCACCTATAAAATGCCCCCCGCATAGTTGAAAGAATTGAAAGACTTATCAAAGAAAGGTTTCATAAGGCCTAGTGTCTCACCTTGGGGTGCTCCTATCCTATTCATGCATAAGAAAGATTGATCTTTAAGGATGTGTATAGATTACCGGCAGTTGAATAAGATTATCATAAAGAATAAGTATCTTCTTCCCTGAATAAATGATCTCTTTGACCAGCTTCAGGATGCTACTTATTTCTTCAAGATAGACCTCAGATCGGGTTACCATTAGTTGAAGGTGAGGGAAAGTGATATTTCTAAGACAACCTTTAGGACATGGTATGACCATTTTGAGTTCTTGGTCATGTCCTTCAGGTTGACAAATGCACCTGTAGCTTTTATGGATCTGATGAATAGGGTGTTCAAGTCGTATCTTGATATGTTCGTGATCGTGTTTATTGATAACATTCTGGTATATTCGAGGAATAAGGAGGAGCATGCTAATCACCTTAGAGTGGTTTTGCAAACACTCAAAGTTTATGAGTTGTATGCGAAATTCTCCAAGTGTGAGTTTTGGTTCAAGTCAGTGGCTTTCTTAGGCCATGTTGTTTCGGAAGATGGTATTCGGGTGGATACTCAGAAGATGGAGGCGGTTAAGAACTGGCCAAGACTCACTTCCCCAATAGAAATAAGAAGCTTCTTGGGTTTAGCAGGGTACTATTGCGGATTTGTTGAGGGCTTTTCTTTTCTGTCAGTCCCATTGACTAAGCTGACTCAGAAGAAGGCCAAGGTTCAGTGGTCTTAGGAATGTGAAAAGAGTTTTCAGGAGTAGAAGACCAGATTGACTACAACATCAGTGTTGACTTTGCCAAACGGGACGGGGGACTTCGTGATATATTGTGATGCATCCCGAGTGGAATTGGGCTATGTACTCATGCAGAGGGGGAAGGTGATAGCTTACGCCTCTAGACAACTTAAGGTTCATGAGAAGAATTATTCTACTCATGACCTTGAGTTGGAAGAAGTGGTGTTCGCACTTAAAATCTAACATAACTACTTGTATGGAGTGCATGTGGACGTGTTCACTGACCACAAAAGCTTGCAATACGTGTTTATCCAGAAAGAGCTCAACCTGCGGCAAAAGAGATGGCTGGAGTTGCTCAAGGATTATGATATGAGCATTCTATAACACCTAGGTAAGCTTAACATTGTTTTTGATGCTCTCAGCAGGATCTCTATGGGTAGCACTGCCCATGTGGACAAAGGGAAGAGAGAATTAGCCAAAGAGGTGCATAGATTGAATCGATTGAAAGTGCAACTTGAGGAGAACAACGAAGGGAGGGTCAATGTCCAGAGTGGTTCGACTTCATCCTTAGTGTCAGAGTTGAAAGAAATGCAAGACTAAGACCCAGTCTTACTCTTGTTAAAAGACCAAGCAGAAGGTGATGGTTTTCTCCAAAGGAGGAGATGGGGTATCGAGATATCAAGGGAGATTGTGTGTACTCAATGTTGATGATATTTGAAACAAAATCATGGTCAAAGCTCATAGTATGAGATATTCCATTCATCCTAGTTCCACCAAGATGTACCACGACTTGAGGGAAGTCTACTCGTTGAATGGGATGAAGAAAGACGTTGCTGAATTTGTTTCTAAGTGTTCTAATTGCCAACAGGTTAAGGTTAAACATTAGAAACTGTGTGGATTAGCTCAGGGCTTTGAAATTCTAGAGTGGAAGTGGGAGGTGATCAACATGGATTTTATTACCGGCTTACCAAGATCCAGAAAGCAGCATAATTCGATATGGATGATTGTTGATCGGATGACTAAATCAGCCCACTTCTTGGCGGTTAAGACAACTTATACGGCTGATGAGTATGCATGACTATACATTCGTGAGATTGTGATGTTGCATGGGGTTCCCTTGTCCATCATCTCGAACAAAGGAGCTCAATTCACCTCTCAATTTTGGAGATCTTTCCAGAAGGGATTGGGTACAATGGTGAATATGAACACCACTTTTCACCCTCAGACCGACGAGAAGGCAGAGTGTACTATTCAGACTTTGGAGGATATGTTAATATGTATTATCGACTTTAAAGGAAATTGGGATGATCATCTATTGTTGATTGAGTTAGCATACAATAATAGCTATCATGCCAGCATTCAGATGGCCCCGTATAAAGCATTATACATGAGGAGGTGTAGATCACTGATTGGCTGGTTCAAGGTGGGTGAAACTGAGTTGATTGGGCCTGATCTCGTACACCATTCAATGGAGAAAGTGAAAGTCATCAGAGAAAGGTTGAAGACAGCTAGAGTCTATAAAAGTCATATACAGACATGAGAAGAAGACACTTGGAGTTTGAGGTAGATGATTGGGTGTGCTTGAAGGTGTCATCCATGAAGGGGAAGTTGAGTCCCTGTTATATCGGGCCATACCAGATTGTAAGAAGGATTGAGAAAGTTGCCTACGAGTTAGACTTGCCTTTCGAGTTAGATGGAGTTCACCTGGTGTTTCATGTATCTATGCTGAAGAAGTGTTTGGGAGATCTAGCCTTAGCGATTCATGTAGAGAGTACGAGGGTGAAGGATAGCTTATCATACGAGGAAATTCCACTCCAAATCCTTGACCGACAAGTTCGTAAGCTGAGGAATAAAGAGATAGCCTCCGTTAAAGTATTATAGAGGAATCAATTTGTTGAGGAAGCTATGTGGAAAGCTGAGGAAGCGATGAGACTTAAATACCCTCATTTGTTCGTGCCAAGTGAGGATGATGTTGAAGGTAAATATTCTTATCCTTAACATTTTCGAATGCTTTTTTCATTAAGCTAATGTCTTGCTTTATTCCATTCCCGAGTCTAAGACAGAGATAGATAGACGATGGATAGTGGGAGTTCGAGTATTCTCGAGTGAGGAATGAGATGAGTTCTGGGGTTATTCCTGTTCCCGTCTGATCTTTACACATCATTCATGGATGAATGATTCCAAGGGGGAGATGATGTAACATCCCATAAAATTACCAAAATACCCTTAAAATATATCGTGCGTGTAATGCGTCTTCCAAAGCTCCGATGAAAAATTTGAGACCGGATTTGTGATCAGCGAACAAAATTGAGTTAGAAAATGGTCTCGACCTGATTTAAAAGCAACCGGGGGTCAAATTATGAAATTGCACATTTTTTGTAAAAATAGTAGCAAATTCGCGCCCCCTCCACGACGCGCCAGGGGCGCAGAAATGCACATATGTTTTCTTTGTTGTTTTCGATGGGAATCTATTTTCTGAAAAATGCACCAAAAAAACTCGTACGCGCTCCCTCCGCGACGCGCACCTGTGTCTCAGAAAATTATTTTTTTCTTTTAATTCGGGAAAGATAATTTTGTCCTTTCCAATATATTTTGATACCCCCAAAATATATTTTAAAGAGTATTTCACACAATAAGGGTTTAAAACTCACAGATTTTCTAAGTCTTTTATGTAAGTTCATAGAGAGGAGAAGATCAAGAGAGGTGAGGGTTTCTTTTGATGTTCCAATTCCTTAGAGAAACTTGAAGATTTTCCACTCCAGGTATATAAAGACTACCCAAAAGCATAGAAGTTTTCTTCTATGTGCCCCAATGTAAAGTTAGAATGTAAATTGATACTTTAAAATCTTGAATCGTGATTTCTTGAGAATTTATTAAATATTATCTTTACTCTTTGAATGATATCTGTAAAATATAATTCATATCTGAAATTGATGATCACCATGTTTTAAATTTACTATATACATGCATTATTATGAGATTATGATTTGACCCCTTATAAATTCTCTGTGTAAAGGCGTGAATAAAGAACTTAGGGGGATATATAGAGCCTTGATTGTCGGAAGGTGATGTTTGACTGAGTCTGAGTCCTGGAATGAGTGTGTTGTTGAATGTAATAGCTGGAAATAATGTTGATAGAGTTGAATGAGTATTCATTCCTAACTTGAAAGGATAGTCTTACCCATTAAGTTGATAGATAAGGAGTTGAGAAGAGTGTTTTTGCCCGTAGGATTGAGTGATGGAAGTCCTTGATGGGTTGAGAGACTTATGAGCATATTGAGTCCTAGGAGAAGTATTAGCACCAAAATAGGTAAGAGTGAGTCTCACTCATACTCATTAACTATGTGGCCAGCGTAGGAGAGGATTGGACCGTGAAAACGGATGTTTCCTTTGTCCCGCAGATGACATGATAGACTTCTTTGGAATCCCTGACAAATTCATCCTTCACCCCATTTAACAAGGTACTGGACGGACGTAGTTGTATCACTACCGGCTCATAGGTAGTGGTTTTCGGTTATAGAAACTCCCTGATAGGTTCCATAGTGATAGAACTCCGAGGTGATGTGATTGTTTGATGTTTGATGGATAGTGAGGTGATAGGGTCCTGTCCTTTACTCTGAGGTGAGGAAGAGTGATTGATGAATACTATTATATTGTTCTATTTACTTTAGCCCATTTTACATACAGTATATTCCATGTACTAATGCCCCTTTGGTGCTGCATCATTTCATGATGCAGATTCTGTAGACAGAGGATTTCAGCATCCCAATCATTGAGGTTAAGAGTTTTTTGAATCCCTAACAGTGATGAGTCCTCCCTTGTATTCGGAGGATAGTTATTTTCTTTAGATGTGATAGTCTTTTTACTTAATTTTGGTAACTGTGGCCTGTCATGGTACCGTCTCAGATAATAGTATAGAGGCTTCATAGACATAGATGTTGATGGTAGATATTGAGGGGTCTTTTCCTTCTCTTCTTTATATTGAGATTGTCTTTTATTATTATTTTTCCTTCATGATAGATCAAGTAGATAGTTTGAGCCCACAGTTAGATTATTAGTACTATTAATCTATGTTTCTTCCGCTATTGAATTGACTGAACGAAGGCAATTGAGACTAGGTAGTCTGCTTGAGGGCTAGCAATAGTCCTTTGGTGCCAGTCACGTCTAGGGTACCATCTTGGGGTATGAAAACTTGGTATCATAGCCCACAGTTCAAGTGTCCTAGGGAATCTATGAAGTCGTGTCTAGTAGAGTCTTGTTTTTGGGTATGTTATGCACCACACTTTATAATCAGGAGACTGTAGGACATTAGGAAGTGTTACCCTTCTTCTATAATCTGAGTTCGTGCCATAGAGTTTCACTTGTGAAATCCTGTTTGAAATCGTATGTTTTACACTTACAGTGAAAATGCTACCCAAGAGAACTACCGCTCAAAGAGATGTCGCAGCCCTAGCCGCTAAGAACACACGACCGGGGACTCCTATTCAGATCGAGCCTTGGAGAGGGGGACTCCCCACTAGGACTGCTGAGGTCCCACAGACGCCCCCTGCTCATCCCCAGCCTGCTCCCACTATTGAGATGAAATTTAGGGGAGCCATCACCATGCTGACTCAGTTGGTAGCCTCCAAGAGGAACAACCAAGGTCCTCAGGCTCCTAATTCTAACTCACAAGAGCCCTCAACTGCAACCCAACTCAGAGATTTCTTAAGGATGAACCCACCTATATATACGGGGGCAAAAGTTAAGAAGGATCCATAGAACTTCATTGACGAGATGTACAAGGTTTTGAGGGCCATGCATGCTAGCAGGGTTGAACTTATCTCCTACGAGCTAAAAGATTTTGCAAATGTTTGGTATAAACAATGGGAGTACAGTAGAGGTGAAGATGCTAAGCCCACAAATTGGGATGAGTTCGAGACCGCCTTTCTTGATCACTTCTTTCCTCAAGAGTTGAGAGAGGCGAAGGTGGATGAGTTTGTAAATTTGAAACAGGGAGGGATGAATGTGAAAGAGTATGGCCTTAAGTTAGTCAAACTATCAAGGTATGCTCCAGAGATGGTGAAAGACATGAGGACAAGAATGAGGAGGTTTGTATCTGGCCTGGCCAGACATGTGCAGAAAGAGTGTAAGGCTACTTTGTTGATTCCTAGTATGGATATCTCCAAACTTATTGTATATTCCCAGCAAACAGAGGAGGATAAGAAAAAAGATAGAGAAGAGCAGAAGGGCGAAGTCAGCCGGACACGAGCCTAGCCCATAGGGGCAGAAAAAGGGTGACAAGTCCTTTTCAGAAGAGATCATTACATCCTGCACTGTCCATCACGAGTGCGCCTTTGCAACCAAACAGGTATGATCAGAAATCTCATGGTTATCAGAATTTCAAAACTCCGTCTGCTTAGTCTCAGGCTAGTATGACCCAAGGTACGAGGAAAAAGCCACCTTACAGCAAGTATGGTAAGCTTCATCTGGGTGAGTGTCGTGTTAGCAAGGATGTGTGCTATGCATGTGGTCAAGCTGGTCACTTCAATTATGAGTGTTCGAAGAGGAGGTAAGTTGAGGGGAGCAGCAGAGCTTTGTCTTCCACAGCACCCACGGTGGGTAACCAGCAGAGGGGTACTACTACGGGTACAGGAGGCGGGACGAATCACCTTTATGCTATAGGTAACCGATAGGATCAGGAGGCTGCACTAGATGTTGTCACGGGTATGCTTGGATTCTTTACTTATGATTGTTATACATTGATTGATCCGGGTACCACCTTATCTTTTGTGACCCCATATGTGGCTAGTAAGTTTGGGGTTCCTCTAGAATTCTTGCAAGAACCTTTTTCTATTTCTACTCCTACTGGTAAGTCTATCTTAACTAACATTGTTTACAGGGACTGTATAGTGTCTATTTATCATAGAGACACCTTAGCTGATTTGATAGAGCTGGAGATGGTTGATTTTGATGTAATAATGGGCATGGATTGGCTTTATGCCTGTTATGCTTCTATTGACTATAGAACCCAGATTGTTAAGTTCCAATTTCCTAATGAGTCTGTCTTAAAGAGGAAAGGGAGTTCTGTTGCCCCTAAGGGTCAATTCATCTCTTATCTTAGAGCTAGAAAGTTGATATCAAAGGGTTGTATTTACCACCTCGTGCGAGTAAAGTCTGATGATGTTGAGTCTTCTACTCTTAAGTCAATCTCGATTGAAAATGAGTTTCCTGAGGTATTTCCTGATGATCTTCCCAGAGTCCCTCCTGATAGGGAGATTGACTTTGGGATTAGTGTTCTTCCCGAGACCAAACCTATCTCAATTCCACCCTAAAGAATGGCCCCGCAGAGTTGAAAGAATTGAAAGAGCAATTGAAAGACTTGTTAGAGAATGGTTTCATAAGGCTTAGTGTCTCACCTTGGGGTGATTCTATCCTATTCATGCATAAGAAAGATGGGTCTTTAAGGATGTTTATAGACTACAGGCAGTTGAATAAGGTTACCATAAAGAATAAGTATCCACTTCCCTAAATAGATGATCTCTTTGACTAGCTTTAGGGTGATACATGTTTCTCCAAGATAGACCTCAGGTCGGGTTACCATTAGTTGAAGGTGAGGGAAAGTGATGTTCCTAAGACAACCTTTACAACATGGTATGGCCATTCTGAGTTCTTGGTCATGTTTTTCGGGTTGACAAATGCACCTGCAACTTTCATGGATCTGATGAATAGGGTATTCAGGTCGTATCTTAATATGTTCATGATCATGTTTATTGATGACATTCTGGTACATTCAAGGAATGAGGAGGAGCATGCTAATCACCTTAGAGTGGTTTGGCAAACACTTAAAGATTATGAGTTGTATGCAAAATTCTCCAAGCGTGAGTTCTGGCTCAAGTCAGTGGCTTTCTTAGGCCATGTTATTTCAGGAGATGGTCTTCAGGTAGATACTCAGAAGATGGAGGCGGTTAAGAACTGGCCAAGACTCACATCTCCAACAGAAATAAGAAGCTTCTTAGTTTTAGCAGGATACTATCACGGATTTATTGAGGGCCTTTCTTCTCTATCAGCCCCATTGACTAAGCTGACTCAGAAGAAGACCAAGTTTCAGTAGTTTGAGGCATGTGAAAAGAGTTTTCATGAGTAGAAGACCAGATTGACTACAACACCAGTGTTGACTTTGCCAGACGGGATGGGGGACTTCGTGATATATTGTGATGCATCCCGAATGGAATTAGGTTGTGTACTCATGCAGAGAGGAAAGTGATAGCTTACACATCCAGAAAACTTAAGGTTCATGAGAATAAGTATCCCACTCATGACCTTGAGTTGGCAGTAGTGGTGTTCACACTTAAATCTGACATCACTATTTGTATGGAGTGCATGTGGACATGTTCACTAACCACAAAAGCTTGCAGTACGTGTTCAGCTAGAAAGCGTTCAACTGTGGCAGAAGAGATGGCTAGAGTTGCTCAAAGATTATGATATAAGCATTCTCTACCACCCAGGTAAGGCTAACATTATTGTTGATACTCTTAGCAGGATATCTATAGGTAGCACTACCCATGTGGATAATGGAAAGAGAGAACTCGCCAAAGAGGTGTTAGCTTGATTGGGAGTGCAACTTGAGGAGAACAATGAAGGGAGGGTCAATGTTCAGAGTGATTCTACTTCATCATTAGTGTCAAAGGTGAAAGAGACTGAGACCCTGTCTTACTCTAGTTGAAAAAAGCGGTTCACAAGCAGAAAGTGATAGTTTTCACCAAAGGGGGAGATGGGGTATTGAGATACCCAGGGAGATTTTGTGTACCAGATATTGATGGTGTTCTAGAAAGAATCATGGATGAAACTTATAGAACAAGATATTCCATCCATCCTGGCTCCACCAAGATGTACCACGACTTGAGGAAAGTCTATTGGTGGAATGGGATGAAGAAAGATATTATTGAATTTGTTTCTAATTGTCCCAACTGCCAACAGGTTAAGGTTGAATATAAGAAACCATGTGGATTGGATGAGGACTTTGAAATTCCTGAGTAGAAGTTGGAGGTGATCAACATGGATTTTATTACCGGCTTACAAAGATCCAGAAAATAGCATGATTCGATATGGGTGATTATTGAATGGATGACTAAATTAGTGCACTTCTTGGCAGTTAAGACAACTTATACGACTGAGGAGTATGCCCTACTACATTCATGAGATTGTGAGGTTGCATGGGGTTTCCTTGTCCATCATCTTGGACAGAGGAGCTCCATTCATCTCTCAATTTTGGAGATCTTTCTAGAAGGGATTGGGTAAGAATGTGAATTTGAGCTCCGCTTTTCACCCTGAAACCGATGGACAGGTAGAGCATACTATTCAGACATTGGAGGATATGTTGAGAGAATATGTTATCGACTTCAAACAAAATTGGGATGATCACCTACCGTTGATTAAGTTTGCGTACAATAATAGCTATCATGCCAACATTCAGATGGCCCCATATGAAGCATTATATGGGAGGAGGTGTAGATCACCGATTGTCTAGTTTGAGGTGGGTGAAGCTGAGTTGATTGGATCTGATCTCGTACATCAGTCTTTGGAGAAAGTTAAAGTCATCAGGGAAAGGTTGAAGACAGCTCAGAGTCGCCAGAAGTCATATACGGACGTAAGAAGAAGAGACTTAGAGTTTGAAATAGATGATTGGGTGTACTTGAAGGTGTCACCCATGAGGGATGTCATAAGAATTAGTAAAAAGGGGAAGTTGAGTCCCCATTATATCGGGCCATACCAAATTGTAAGAAGGATTGGGAAAGTTTCCTACAAGTAAGACTTACCTTCCGAGCTAGATGGAGTTAATCTAGTGCTTCATGTATCTATGCTGAAGAAGTGTTTGGGAGATCCAGCCTTAGCGATTTTTGTGAAGAGTACAGGGGTGAAGGATAGCTTATCATACGAGGAAATTCCAGTCTAGATCCTTGACCGATAAGTTTGTAAGTTGAGCAATAAAGAGATAGCCTCTGTTAAAGTCTTATAGAGGAATCAATTTGTTGAGGAAGCTACGTGGAAAGCTGAGGAAGCTATGAGACTCAAATACCTGCATCTATCTGTGCCAAGTGAGGATGATGCTAAAGGTAAATATTCTTATCCTTGACATTTTTGAATGCTTCTTTTCATTAAGTTGATGCCTTGTTTTATTCCATTCCCGAGTCTAAGATAGAGATAGATAAACAATGGATAGTAGGAGTTCAAGTATTCCCGAGTGAGGAATGAGATGAGTACTGGGGTTATTTGTGTTCCCATATGACCTTTACTCATCATTCAAGGATGAATGATTCCAAGGGAGAGATGATGTAACACCCCATAAAATTACCAAAATATCCCTAAAATATATTGTGCACGCAATGCGTCTTCCAAAGCTTCGATGGGAAATCTGAGATCGGATTTGCGATCAGCATGAAAAATTGAGTTAGAAAATAGTCTCGACCTAATTTAAAGTAACCGGGTCGAATTAGGAAATTGCACATTTTGTACAAAAATAGTAGCAAATCCGCGCCCCCTCCGCGACACGCCAGGGGCGCAGAAATGCACTTATGTTTGTTCTTTTTTGGTTGTTTTTGATGTGAATCGATTCTTCAAAAAATTTCACCAAAAAGACTAGTCTGCGCCCTCTCCGCGACGCGCATCTGTGCCCCAGAAAATTATTTCTTTTTCTTTTAATTTGGGAAGGGCAATTTTGTCCTTCCTAATATATTTTAATACCCCAAAAATGTATTTTAAAGAGTATTTCGTACAATAAGGGTTTAAACTCATAATTTTTCTAAGTCTTTTACGTAAGTTCACCGAGAGGAGAAGATCAAGAGAGATGAGGGTTTCTTTTGAAGTTCCAATTCCTTGGAGAAAACTTGAAGATTTTCCACTCTAGGTATGTAAAGGCTATCCAAAAGCGTGGAATTGTTCTTCCATGTGCCCCAATGTGAAGTCAGGATGTATATTGATACTTGAAAATCTTGAATCGTGATTTATTGAGAATTTCTTGGATGTTATCTTTAAACTATATTTCATATCTTAAAATGATGATCATCATGTTTCAAATTTACTGTATGCATGCATTATTATGAGATTATGATTTGACCCCTTATAAATTCTCTCTATAAAGATATGAATAATGAACGTAGGGGGATGTCTAGAGCCTTAATTGTCTGAAGGTGATGTTTGACTGAGTCTGAGTTCTGGGGTGAGTGTGTGGTTGAATGTTATAGCAGGAAACAATGTTGATAGAGTTGAATGAGTATTCATTCCTAACTTGAAAGGATAGTCTTACCTATTGAGTTGATAGATGAAGAGTTGAGGCGAGTGTCTTGCCCGTAGGGATTGGGTGATGGAAGTTCTTGATGGGTTGATAGACTTATGAGCATATTGAGTCCAGGGAGGAGTATTAGCACCGAAATAGGTAAGAGTGAGTCCCACTCGTACTCATTAACTACGTGGCTAGCGTAAGAGAGGATTGGACTATGAAAGCAGATGTTTCGTTTGTCTAACAGAGGACAGACTTCTTTGGGATCCCTGACAGATTCGTCCTTTACCCCTGCAAGGTAATAGATGAATGTGGCAATGACATCTCTTCGTTGTATCACTACCGGCTCATAGGTAGTGGTTGTAGATTATAGAAACTTCCAAATAGGTTCAATGATGATAGAACTCCGAAGTGATGTGATTGTTTGATGTTTGATGGATAGTGAGGCGATAGGGTCTTGTCCTTTAATTTGAGGTGAGGAAGAGTAATTGATGAGTGATTGTTATACTGTTCTATTTACTTTAGCCTGTTTTACATACAGTACATTCCGCGCACTAATGCCCCTTTAGCGCTGCATCATTTCATGATGCAGATTCTGTAGACAAAGGACTTCAGCAGCCCAATCATTGAGGTTCAGAGTTTTTCGAATCCCTGATAGTGGTGAGTCCTCCCCTGCATTTAGATGATGATTATTTTCTTTAGATGTTAGAGTCGTTTTACTTGATTTTGGTAACCATGACCTGTCATGGTACCGTCTCAGACAGTAGTATAGAGGCTTCATAGATATAGATGTTGATGGTAGATGTTGAGGGGTCTTTCCTTTTTTTTCTTTTATATTGAGATTGTCTTTAATTATTATTTTTCATTCATGATAGATCAAGTGGATAGTTTGAGCTCACAGATAGATTATTGGTACTATTACTCTATGTTTCTTCCGCTATTGAATTGACTGAACGAAGGCAAATGAGACTAGGTGGTCCGCTTGGAGGCTAGCAATAGTCTCTGGGTGCCAGTCACGTCTAGGATGCCCTCCCGGGGTGTGACATCATGGCTTAGACTCCAACATTCATCACATTCAAGCAATCAAGGCCCTAAACATTACTCCAAATTCCTTCTTAAAGTAATTCACGATAGAATCATTCAAAGTAGGTATACAATCTTTAGAATAATACATGCAAACAGTAAATACAAGTATGATAATCATCAATTCAAGATAATATGCATAATTTAAAGATAATTTTCAAGAAATTCACCAAGAATTACTACCCTAGACCCATCAACTATCAATTACCAACCTAATCTATACATTGGGGTATATGGAAGAATAATTCCATGTTTTGGATAGGCTTTACATACTTGGAATGACGACTAATCGAGTTTTCCTCCAAGAATTCGCACCTGAACTTGAAACCCTCCACTCTCTGCTTTTCTCACTCTCAGGAACTCTTACATAAAGCCTAAGAAAAAATGGATTTTTTTGAAACCCTTTCGTACGAATTAATACTTAAAAACACATTTTGGAGCTTAAAAATAGGTTGGGAAGGACCAAAATGCGCTTTCCAAAATTAAAAAAAAAGTTTGAAAATTGATGTACTAGTCCGCGACGTGCCAGGGGCGCGGACCAGTACATTTTCGCTATTTTTCGAGAATTCCAATTCTCGTCGATAATTTAATACAAAAATAAGTGTAAGTCCGCGCCCCCTCCGCATCGCGCTAGCGGCAAGGATTCCTCACTGTTTTGGAAAAATTAGGAATTTTATTTCTTGACCCGATTTCTCTTAAATCGGGTTGAGACCATTTTCTGACTTGATTTTCTGCGCTGATCGCAAGTTTGATCTCCAATTTTCGATCGGAGCTTTAGAAGACGCGTTATGTGCACGATACATTTTAGGGATGCTTCGATAATTCTACGAGGCGTTACATTCCTATTCCTTCCATAGTAACAATGTATCTATTTTACCCGTAATTTATCCCTTTTAGCGCACACACACACTCACACACACAAATATATATATATATATATATATATATATATATATATATATACTA
>JAOTQR010007817.1:0-55172 GCA_025774065.1 Solanum ossicruentum
CAAAACCAAATGAGCGCTAAAACGCTCATATTCCGCCCAATTCAACAATATAAGCCGAATATAGAGTATAACTTCACCTTAATCTTTTTCAAGCGTTACACATGCTATTTATAACTCCCACAACACCCCCAAGGCCTCTACCAAGCCCCCAAGGAGTTAAAATGAAAGATAGCCATTTAGCCCATATAACGCTCAAACCTTCGCGTTTTAGTTTCTAAGCGATTTTCCACCAAACCAAATGTACCACGACACTTGGGCACCTCAATATAACACCCTAGATTATATTAATCATTGGGAATATTTTGAAGTAAACAACCTTGTTTTGGGCCTGCCACCAGTGACAGGATGTCTGCTGCTGAATTTTTTATTGTGAACATTTTTCTGGTGAACACCTCTAGGGGATCGACCTTGTTCCTGACATACTTGATCAATTTCCTCTTGCATAACATCATCATTAGTAGGGCTAAAGGCCTTAATAAGATGTTCACTGGTCTCATCATCTTTATCTTGCTCGGTGACAGGTAAATTATTTTTATCCATCTCATCTTCTGAGTTGATAACACCATATTGATTGTCTTCATTGTTGGGAATCATAGGATCATTATTAAATTGGCAAATTTTGGTATCAACTGCATCTGGTTACCCAACCTGGAGGGAATTTTGTTGAACACAGAGAGGTGGGACATTCATGTTAGCATGCTCATTAACTAAAATGAATTTTTTGAATATTTCATTCACCTGAGCATTTATGTTGTCCTCAAAATTCTCAATGTTCTCAGAAATCACCATACTACTTTGAAGCTTTTTCTTCAAAGAATCTCTCCTTTTCTTGTTAAGTTTATTCTTACTCTTAGAACCTCTAGAGCTTGCCAAAGAGCCCATATCTCTAGCCATTCTACCCTTAAAAAGGTTCTATCTTGTATCAGTACTTTGAGCTAAATTTTGACCCTTCTGTACACTACCAGTATCACTGACCAAAGCATTCTGAGCGTTCTGCTGAACAGGAGTGGTAGCAGGAGCTTGAGGTTTAGGATCAACCCTTTCCATAGGTTCCCTATCTTGTATATTAGTATGTGTCACCTTTCTCACCATCCTCTCTCTAGAGACTACAACAACTTTCCCACCAAAAGAGGGAGAATGGGAAGGGGTTATAACAACAACATCATCCACTAAATTTACAATAAGGGGTTGGGGTAGGGAACTGATCCTTTCAATGTCAACTCATTCAACATGGGGGTTGGGGTGCTAATTCACAATATTATGATCAACCTTATTATTTTGGGAGGGAGGGCATTATGTCAATACCTAAGGTGGACTTATCCACTTGCTAGTCTTCTACAATCAGGTGTTGTTGGTATCCTTCATCATGTGGAACCTGTTCCTGCTTTCTTCTACCATTTTTCATCCTCTATGTTTGCCATTCAGCAGCTTTTTGGGGTAATTTTCCTGGTCCCTTCTTCCTAGCATCATTATTATTTTTTTTGCCTTGT
Source organism: Solanum ossicruentum (assembly GCA_025774065.1). Classification (NCBI taxonomy): domain Eukaryota; kingdom Viridiplantae; phylum Streptophyta; class Magnoliopsida; order Solanales; family Solanaceae; genus Solanum; species Solanum ossicruentum. Next base: position 1,491 of record JAOTQR010007817.1, read on the forward strand.
CTGTTCAACCTTGTCTTTTGGAGCATTACTCTATTTGGTTCTTCCTTCATCATTCTAGGCTTTAGTGTTATTGCTCTCATCATTTCATTTGGTGTTATTACTCACTTCAGCTTGTTTCCTTCTTGTGATCTCATCATCCCTTTTCTTGATACTGCAATTAGTGATTTGGTGGTTTGATGCATATAATAATTACAGTACTTATGAAGGTCTTCATACTATATTAATTACCACCTCTCCACTAAGAGATCCTCTTCATCATACCCCAACCACACATGTTGTGGCCTCTTCTTAGAAATATCAATCTGGACCCTTACTTTTGCCACATTGCCTCTTGTATTCTTAATAGAGGCAGAGTCTAAGTACAGGGCCTTCCTAATTAGAGACAACAAGGTTAATATAACCTCCATATAATAACAATGCCATGGTAATTCAAGAAATGTAACCCATACATGAACAATAGAGGTTTCTTCCTCAGGCCAAAAATTGGGAGTCCATAATTGCAACCTCATAAGTTTTCCATAAATGTACATTTTTTGTTTGGTATAAACAGTAACATTATCAGGCTCATTATCAAGATCAACATAAATATGTCTTGAATTAAAATGAGCAATCTTGACACCCCTGGTAAGTTGAGTCTGGGCAATAAAACTCTTCCTTATAACCTCCATTCTAGGCATGGTGTTGGGAAACTTTCCAATAAGAGTGTACCTACACCTATTAGCCAGTTTTCCTATAAACTCCTCCTTCTGAAAAATGACAGCAAGGTGGCCTTGTTTTTTAGTAATTATTTTTGGGGGGGGGGGAGGGGGAATGGAAATAGGGACTTCAGTTTTGGCTTGATTAATTCTACGTATGGTAGCATAGGATTGTATGATTGTGGGAGGTGTAGGTTCACTTGTTATTTGGTTTTGTTTATTGTTAGAGATGGAATTGGTAAAGTTCATTTCTTTGGTGGTCTATTTAAGTATGGGATTTTGGTGTTTCTATTTCTAGGGGTGGTAAGTGTCAAAGTTAGCAGAAAATTAGAGAGGAGGCAGTTGTCCAGGCAAACTAGCTTGTTGGTGCACATTATTCTCAACCTTGGCCTGCTTATCAGAATTTCTACCCATATTATCTTGGACCACAACAACTTTTAACCTAGTAGAGCCAGTACCCTTCATATCATATTGTTTCCCCATCACCCAAGTGATTCAGAGAAACATTCAACTTGTTGGTCACAGGGTCAGTAGACTTACCTGTGGATGAGGTAGAGTCGATTGGATCCTTCGTACCTTCTATCATGCTCTTATCCTTACCTTAGGTAGCCCCCCTGACCTTGATCTATCTGATTTTGCAACATTGGCCTTGTATTGGGGCCCTTATTAGCCCTATTTGTGAAAAAATTTGCAATTGAAGGAGAATAGCCAGTCGGAACCCTAGAAATCAAATTAATCTCATTTGCCACATCAACTTTTGGGGATTCTTGGTTTGTTACCTTCTCGTTGACTACAATTTCCTTTTAGTACCCCTCTTCACCTATGAAATTCACCGGAACCCTAATTTCTTCGACAATGCCCCTCAAAACCCTAGTTTCCAAATTAGTTGGAATTGTGTTAGAAGCAATTGGGGCTTTTGACGCTAGGGAGTTCCCCATGTTCATAGCTTCATATTGGTGTGGGTTATTCCCCCCTGAGCTTGTCGAAATTGCACTCCCACCCATTGGTCCAGACAAAACCCTAGAGTCCAAATTCATCTTGATTGGTGCATTAAAAATTAGGGCTTTTTGTGTTAGTAGGTGCACCTTGGAACTAGGAATCGATTGAGGTATGTCTTGCCCCACAAAACTCGTCAGAGCTCCAATGCTACCACTAGAAAATGCTCTCCCACCAATCCTTCCAGTAGAATTGGCCCCAAACTTCCCCAATCATGACCTAAGGAATCCAATACAAAAGGTTCCATGTCGTAAATCTCCTCAGAAGGATGCTAAATTTTGAGGCGTATATCAGGCAATTTTGATGCGATTCTCCCCAAAAATTGCCTCTTCAAATCTCGCATTTAGGATGATAGAATACCCTGATTTTTCATCCGTAAATAGATCATGAGATGTAGAATCCATCCACTCCTTGGAATCAATCGAACTTATCCCAAATTCATTAGGGGAATAATTTCTTGAACTCGACTCAATTCCTTTTGTGAAATGTCAATAGTGATCATCGGACTATTTCTCAATTTCTCAGAACTGAGGGCTTGATGATTGCACATGGCATGTTGATAAAGACGGGCCATTTCAAGGCGCTCCTAGTGCACCTTGTCTAGTGTCCATTCATCGTCTTCTAGCACCTCATGCGCCATTCTGTTGAAGGCAGGCAGTGAGCATTTTTTCAAGAGCATTTTGTTATAGATATAACTTAGAGTGAGAAATAAATCCAAAAATGAGAAAACAATTCCATTTTATTGATTGCAAATCTTTCTTTATATTCTATGTTGATCAATCAAGCTTTTGAGTTTACAACTTGTGGTGCATAAACTCTTTAGTGTTTTTGGTAAAACTTTCGCTTATGTCTTGTATTTGCATTTTTGCTTGTTTTCATTCATTATAATTGTCGTTTAGTGGTAGCCAACACCAAATCCCACCTACTTTCACTAGCCCGACCAAGGTAGTGATGAATAGGAAAAGGGAAGTAGATGATAGGATTTAATTGATGTGTTCTCGTCTAATTAACCAATCTTGACCAAGGGGAGGTTGAATGTGACAATTGGTAATGGTTAGTTGGCACGCCATGGTAGCCGACCAAGTGCCTTGGTGAAATTCAACCTTTACCTTCACAAGAGAGCTGGAAGAACCTAAGTTACCATCCTGCATGCAAATTTCCAATTATAGTTATGTTACCTAGGCTAATTTAGCCAATGAGCCATTGTGAACACAATTCCCAAGTTATCCCTAAAATTGAGTGTTTTCTCGTATTATAGTTTAGTTTTGTTTTACTTTATATTTTTGAATCACAAACCCCTCCCCCCCCTCTTTAGAGATTTTAGTTATTTATGCTTGAAATGATCAGTAGTGGATTCTTGTAATCAAGCCCCATATTTCCTACAAATTCGGCCCTAACCTTTGTTTAGGTTAATTGCTGACAACTACCGCTTTCTTATTGCAATATGAACATCATCAAAAATTATGGCGCCATTGCAGGGGACTACGGCTAGGTTTTGACTTGAATTCACTATTAGTTAGTTATAGTGTTGATTCCTAGAATCTCTTATATTTATCTTTTGTTTTTGTTTTTGTTGTTTGATCTTATTTGCAGGGTGTACTAGGTTATATGTGTAACACAAGGAGCCGAGGTAATCCCTTAGCTCCGATCAATTTGTAGATCCATCGACTAGTGAGAAGAATGGCTCAAGTAAATGAGGATATCGAGGTAGAGGAGGATATGAATATAAATGAGGATGTGGGGAGAGAGGAGAATCTACAACCAAGGGGTAACAGGCCACAACTTAGGGACTTCAATTAAAATGCTTATGGATGTAATCAATATAGATTGAACCCTATGGATGTTATCAGTGCCATAGTACTTCATCCTGTACTAGAGGATACTAAGTTCACAGTATCGAGTGAATTGCTCAAAATGCTCTGAAACCGTGGACTATTAACAGGCTTACCTTCGGGGGATCCCCACCGTCATCTCCAAAATGTGGTGTTTGTTTGCAAAAGTATCACTGTGACAAAAAATCTTTCTCTTGATATTGTTAGTTTAAGAGTATTTCCACTGTCATTCACTGGCAATGCAGCTACATGGTTGTTCGAGCTTCCTCAGGGTACTATTACAAGTTGTGTTGAGCTTCAAAGAGTACTCCTTCAAAGATATTTTCCAAGATCTTAGAAGTTGAAGCTCAAGGACCAAATCAACAACTTTGAGCAATTGTCGGATGACTCTATTAGCATAACATAGGAAAGGTTTACCTAATGTTTGAGGATGGTCCCCGATCACATGATTATTGATGATGCCTTAGTTGAGATTTTCTATCGGTCACTTGACAAGAATAGGCAAACTTGTGCATATACAATCATGGGAGGCATATTCCTTGGCCAACATTTTCCATTGAAGACGCAAAGATGTAGCAAGTGGTCAAAATAAATAGAGCATGGGGTCAATGAGAGCGAGGTGCGATGAAACCTTCTTGTGCGGTCAATACCAACAATGAGCAAGCAAAGGTAAACAAAGAGATCTTAGAGCAACTTGCTCAACTGCGCACAAGCATAGACTTGGTTTTAAAGAAAAACCAAGCAAGTGTTAAGGCAGTCACCCACCAACTTCTAAAGGCTCCCATCTATGATAAACCATTCTTTGATGAAGATGCGTGTTTTGTAAGCAACCAATCAGCAGGTTTCCGGAACAACCCTCAAGGTTCTAATACATACTATTAGAGGTCAGGTTCTGGGAAAGAAGGTTGGAACTTCAACCATGATTGGGTTTATATAGATAATCAAGGCGGATACTATGAGCGAGAGTGCCAAATGCCAAATGGGGAAGAAGAGAGAGCTACAGGAATAGTCCTTATATGCCAGCTCTCAACCATGAGGTTGGGGTCAAGTAACTCCAGTATTGAAGAGATGTTCGAAAAGTAGTTAAAGAGGCCCGACTACCAAGATGAGACTTTAAAGGGAATGAAAGCGGATATTTCAAGTATTAAGAAAAAAAATAAAGTCTTACTCAGTGGTGATTAAGCTACTTGAACAACAATTTGGACACGTTTCTTCGCAATTGAACCAATGCCAAAAGGGCACCTTAACAAGAAATACGGTTCAAAATCCTAAAAATGAAGGGCATAGCATGGAAATCATAACTCGGAGTCACAAAAGCATGGTAGATCCCCCTATGCCAATAATTATGGATGAAGTTGATGAGAAGGGTCTTGGTGTTGAAGTCGTGGTTGAGAGAGAAATCCCAAGGCTGCTGGGATGCAACAAGAAGACGTAAGGGAGCACAAAAAATTTAAAGCAATTCAAAAACCATTCTTCCTTTCCCTCAAAGGCTTAAGAAATAAGAAGAGGAAGCTAAATTTAAACAATTCCTCTCGATGTTGAAGCAACTCTCCATCAAGATTCCCCTTCTAGAAGCTTTGGAGAAGATGTCGGGTATGCCAAGTATATGAAGGATTTGGTGACCAGGAAGCGTACTTTGAGCCAAAAGTTCTCACAAGAACTCCATAATGTAGTGCAATCATGACCACATGCCTTGTTTAGAAATGAGAAGACCTCGGTGCATTCATTATTCCTTACATCATTGGTGATGTTGAGTTCGCAAGAGCATTATGTGACATAGGAGCGATATCATTCTAATGCCTCTTGCTATATTCACAAAGCTTGGCCTTGGCACTCCCACCTTGATAAGAATGAGGTTGCTCAAGGAAGATCAAACCATTAAAAAGTCGGAGGAAATCCTTTTGGATGTGCTTGTTAAGGTTGATAAATTCATATTTCCCGCGGATTTTGTGATCCTTGACTGCGAATTTGATTTGGAGGTGCCCATCATCTTTGGGAGACCATTTCTTGCTACTAGGACAGCCCTAGTGGAAATGAATTTCGATCAACTGCAATTTAGGGTTAATGATACAGAGATGTGCTTGATATTAACCAATCCATGAAGCACCTGGACGAGTTCAAGAGCAAGGTGTGGACCCTTGATGATGGTTGATGAAAAAGTCAAGCTATGATATTAAATAAGGCACTTCCTGGGAGGCAACCCAAGGTATGCCCCTTGCACCTTTTCTATGTGTTTTTACTTTGAGGACAAAGTATCCTATTTTGGTAGGGTGTGGGAAGTTATGGATTAAGGTTAAGTCTTAGTAGTCTCAAGTCCATAATTTCCCTTATTATTGATCCCAAGATTTTCTTGTTGTGGTTCCTTCTCCTTTTCAATGTTTACTTTTTTGATAAATCAACATGTTTAGGTAATGTAGATAATGTGTAAATTCATAGTAGAGTTATCTGTTGGCATATACGTAGTTTTTAGATGTGTTTTAAAGTTTTAATGAAAAATTGGGTATCCTCAAAATTTTTGAGATTGTGGTTGTTGATGTATTCATAAGTATTTTAGTATCTGACAATGTTTGTGCTCATATTATGAAGGTAAGCTGAGGCCGAAAGTATGACCTGTGAGTCTATACTTGATTGTGGATGCAATGCCATATGTGTTGTTATCTTATTTTGCTGCATTCATGCATCTTGTATGGACTAAGAATTTGCCTTAGTACTCTAAGATTGGTTTTGTGATGTGGTGGATATGGAAAGGATCTTAGGCATTTGTTCTTTGAGTGAACCCACTTTGGGCCTAAATGACCCACAAATGAGCGAGTGAATCCCTTGTTCCAAATTTTTGAGCTTCTCATGTACTCATTCTTTCTTGACATCTTGCTAGCTTAACCTTATTTAATGAAATACCTTGATTTTAGCCCTGGTCTATCCTTGGACATGTGAACTTTAATTGAGGCTAAAAGCCTAAGTTGAGGGTGGCTACAAATTGTGGCCCTAGTTTGAGAAATAGACATTGCGTACTTTATCTCAGGCTAAAAGCCTTAGTTGAGAGTGGCCTTTAGTGTGGTAAAAGTAATGATAATGAGGTGGTTACTAGGGTAATAAAGAAAGAAATGAAAAATCAATGAGCAGAGTGAAGAGAAAGAAAAGGTAAGTGCATTGGATTGAGAAAAAGTAGCAAGAATTGAGTTCAGAAAGAAGGAATAGTTGAAAATAGAAAGAAAACACTTGAGAAAAGTTCAAAACAGGAGAATAAGGGTGGATTTACTTAAAAGGGTTGGATTATGAAAGCAAAATATGTTGGTAAACATGGTTCGAGGATAGCTTTTAGTCACTAATTGCCTAAAATGACATACCGAAGCTCCCTGAACTGATATTGCAAGCCTATAATCTCTAAAAGTGATCCAAATCCACTTTATCACAAAGCTATTAGATGAGTGTAGAGGCAAGCCTATGGTGTTAGTCAGTATGCACTAATTTCAATTGTCAGAGTGAGAATGCTTCCTCAGTCCTTGAATTCTAAATGCTTTGAGTGAGTATGAGGGATTTCTTTCCGGTGAGGCCATTTTCACTACTTGAGTAGCATGTAACTATACCAGTAATTGTGGACGGTTGATGCTCCTTAGCTTATCGTAATTGGATTGCCATGTATCTCATTATGTTCTGGTTTTGCTTAATAACTTTGCAATCCTAGTTTGCAAATGGTAGTTGGGTACCTGAATCAAAAGAGTTGTTGTATATGTCATTAGTGTAGCTACTATGTATTTCTCATTGTCTGCTTAAATTGAGTCGTCGATTGAGGACAAGCAACAATTCTAAGTTGAAGGTGTTGATGTGCTGTCTAAATACAACACATTTGATGCCTAAAACAAGGTATTTTTATAGTGCTCTAATGCAACTTTTTATGGTTTTTATATGTTTTTGTGTTATTCTCGCAGAAAAGTAAGGTTGGAATGACTTTAAAGAAAAGTTACAAATTTTTGCTAAATCATAGGACATGCGAGCTCACCTACGAGTCGTAGCCCAAGCTACGAGTCGTAGGGTGTGTTGTAGCAAGAAACTGAGACCAAAAATTTAGAAATCTGCTAAATGGAGGTGATCCCTACGAGGCCATCCTATGAGTTGTAAGTATCACCACAACTCGTATAGGTGGACTGATAGCAAGAATCAAAGAGACAAAAATGTTGGATGAAAAACTGAAGGCCAAGACTACGAGAGGAACATACGAGTCGTAGGATGAGCAATGACTCGTACTTGTGGGTCATACTAGTTCAGTACAAGATGCCAAGAACCTAATATTAGACCCCGACTATAACTCATAGGTCAGCCTACGAGTCTTACCTATAAGGCGTACCATTTTCCACCTGTCTTTTCTATGTAATTTTTCGGGTTTATTTGTTAACACTATAAATACATTAAGTTCTGTTTTTATGAAGGGATTCCAGATTTTAGAAGATAGTACTTGCCTTTGAATATTCTCTCAAGAATATTTTAGAATTTTAGATTAGTTTATTATTCTCTCTTGGAAAATCCATTTTGGCGATTACAAATCTTGCTTTGTATTCGTTGTTGATCAATCAAGCTTTTGGGTTTGCAACTTGTGATGCATACACTCTTTAGTGTTTTTGGTAAAATTTTCACTTATGGATTGTGTTTGTATTTTTTTCTTGTTTTTCCTTAGCCAGGAGTAGCTAAGCACCCACAACTTGGGGTTTTGGAAAATCATAGGTAGTTGGCTTTAAATAACCTAGGTTTATTGCATTTCTACGATTAGGGTTTGCATGTATTGTCTATTTCCCTTCATTATGATTGTCGTTTAGTGGTGCCAACACCAAAACCCGCCTACTATCACTAGACCAACCAAGGTAGTGATGAATAGGAAAAGGGAAGTAAATGATAGGATTCGATTGATATGTTCTAGTCTAATCAACCAAATTTGACCAAGGCGAGGTTGACTGGGACAACTGGTAATGGTTAGTTGGCATGCCATGGTGGCTAACCAAGCGCCATGGTAAAATTCGACCTTCACCTTCACAAGAGAACTGGAAGAACCCAAGTTAATGTCCTGCATACAAATTTCCAATTGTAGTTATGTTACCTAAGGTAATTGAGTCAACAGACCATAGTGAATACAATTCCCAAGTTGTCCCTAAAATTGAGTTTTTCCCATATTATAGTCTAGTGTTTATTTTACTTTATTTTTGAATCACATTTAGTGATTTTAGTTACTTATGCTTGAAAATATTAGTAGTTGATTCTTGTAGTCAAGCCTCGTAGTCCTTGTGGATTCAATCCTAACCTTCGATTAGGTTAATTGCTGACAATGATCGCTTTCTGATTGGAGCATGAACATCATCATCTATGTAGTAGAGGTATTGTTGAACATGAGATGTATCTATGCAATGAGTCTTGACTCTTTTGTTTCTTGACGATTATGATAGCAAAGTTTACCCTTAGTCCCAATTTCCCTTGATTATGCTTATATTTTATTGTCATGTTAATTGCTTTTGCAACAAAGGATGTGTAATGATATAGTATGAGTCTTTTTGGGGTTCTTTCGGGTTCCCCATTCACCAGTCACGTCTAGGACCCAGGCTTGGGTTATGACATCTTAACTTTAATGCAAATACTTACAAGCTTCAATCAGTACAGGTTGAAGCCACCACTACCGGCAGACACAAAGTTCACAGTCTCAAGTAGGTTACATAAGATACCGCACAACTGTGGGCTATGTTTGGGCTTACTATCGGAGGATCCTCATTGCCACCTACAACATATGGCATTCACCTGTAAGAGTGTGATAGGGACACAAAATTAGTCTATGGATGTTGTGGGACTTCATGTCTCCCTCAAAGTTCAATCACGAATTAGGAAGACTTGCAGAAGGATTTTTCGGAGAGGTACTGCCCTAGATCAAAGAAGCTCAAGTTGAAGGACCAGATGAATAACTTCGAGCAACTTTCTAGTTATTCAATTAGCACTACTTGGAGTGGTTCACTAAATGTTTGAGGAGTGTCCCTAGCCAAAAGATAGTTGATAATGCCTTGATGGAAATCTTCTACTGTGGCTTTGATAAGAATAGTCAGGCATATGCCAATACTATCATAGGGGGCATGTTTTTGGATCAACCATCTGCAAGGATCGCAGAGAGAATGGAAAGAGCGGTCAAGACTAATTGCTCATATGGCAGCGAGATAGACTATCCATTAATAGTTCATGTACTCTCAGTGTGGATCCAGAGAAAGCTAGATTTAATAAGGAAATCATATAACAACTTGCTCAGATTCATACAAGTATGGAGGTGATGATGAAGCAGAGCTAAGAGAGAGTAAATGCAGTGGTTTATCAACCTCTATATGCACCTATGTATGAGGAGCCATACTATGATTATGACGCATGGTTTTTATCGGGTGGGGGGGGGGGTTCTGGACCAATGCCTAAGGGTCCAATCAAGACTATTGGAGCCTAGGTCAAGGAAACCAAGGTCGGAATTTTGTAGAGATAGAGCTTAAAGGGACAATTGCGGAGGTTACTATGATAGGAATAGTGGTCCAAAGGGAGATGCATATTGGGGTAGCAGAGAAGGCTTTAGAAATGGTCCTTGTGTGCCACCGCACAATCCCAATGTAGGTGCAAGCAATTCTAGAATTGAGGAGATTTTTGATCACCTATTGAAGAAAGCTGAGACAAGATGAGACTCTAAGGGGCATGAAATTAGAGATTTCAAGTATTAATTAGAAAAAAAAGTCTCACTTTATAGCTATGAAACAACTGAAACAATAGTTTGGTCAAGTGTCGACTCAACCAAATTAGCATCAGAGGGTTACATTTCCTAGCAACACAGTGCAAAATCATAAAAATGAATAATAGTGTATGGCAATTACTACTCGGGGTGGCAAGAGCACCATTAATCCTCCCATGTTGGTTGATATAGAAGATGTTTGGAAGGAGACAGTTGCGTCCAAGGATGCAAATAAAGGAGATGATCATGCCAACTATAGGGTGAGTGAAGCTATTGACAAGCCACAGAGGCTGAAGCCCATTTCTAGGCGCCATCCTCCCTTCCCTTAAATAATCAAAAATAGCGAAGAGGAAGGCAAATTCAAGCACTTTCTCTCCATGTTGAAGCAACTCTCCATCAGCATCCCTCCCATTAAGGTATTAGCAAAGATACCAGGGTATGCTGAGTACATGAAAGACTTGATGAATAAAAATTGCACTATGAGTAAGGATCTTGTCACAACCCAAAATAGAACCTAGACGTGACACGACGAATGGGGAACCTGAAGGAACCCCAAACAAGCCTCTTAGCATATCTTAGACACATGCTTGGTCGTGGAAGAAACATAGAACAACATAAGAAATATAAACATAGGAAATTAGGAATATGAGAAAGAGTTAAAGTACTTGAATAACATAAGTGAGCCAAAGCTCAAGCATAATACGTAACTTGTCCAACAACACCTACAATGTAGAACTTAGCGGGGGCCAAGACAAGTAATTGGGCTTACGCTCATAGTCAAAGCCTACCATAAAGAAAGAGAGTCTTTAATATAGAGCATAAGAACATACACATTGTCATTGGAATCAAGGACTCACCAACTAGCTTGAATAGGAATCACTAGCCACGTGGAAGAGGAAGATGACAAAAATTAGCTCCTATTCCTACATGGTAATATCATGTACGCATAAAGTATATGTTAGTATGTTTGAATGTACTATGTATGTAGGATACAATGCAAAAAATTATAGGCAACATACATGACGTGCATAAACATAGGCAATGGATAGCATAATAACAATTTGGCATATATGAATGATGCTCAAAGTAACAACATGGTTATATAGAACATATTATGTGTGTGGAAAGAGATCATCATTTAGCTAATGGTTTACCAGCCCCCATCCTAGGTAATTAAGGTACCAACCCCTCAACTTGGTTATCGAACGTACCACATTCCATCCTAGGTGATTGAGGTATCAAACCCTCAACTTGGTTATCAAATGTACCACCTTCCATCCTAGGTGATTGAGGTATCAACCCCTTAATTAGGTTAACAAGGTATCAACCTCTCAATTAAACTAATGAACATCACACCCTCCATTAAAGTAGTCATCGCAAAACACTATAGACCAAAATACCATAGATATACATTCCTTTCATCATCATAAGGTCATTCAACTCATGTGCCATGTATTATGCATTCAAAAACTCAAGATACATAATTTAGACACTTGATAAAACACTTGGCGGATGTGTAATGCTAGTGTAAAACCATGCATTTCAAGAGTGAAATCATGCAAGAAAATCCAATGCAAAACCAACCACCAACATTTGGTAATACTATCATGCAATATACATAAAAACCCTTCATCAAATCTCAAGATAGATTCAAGATTCATAGCTCAAAACATGCTTAAACTATCACACATTTATGAAACGCCAACATAGTACATAGTAAAATTCATAATAGATAAAACCTATATGTAAATCAACTTTGAATCATGCAATTTATGTAAAAATGAAGCTTGTACACTATGGGTGAAAGGACACAATCGTTAAAACCCACATACCTTGACCTTGTAGAGTTCTTTGATGAAGATTTGAATGTAGACTTGAAGATTGGATGAATTTCTTGAAAACCGGAATAGATTTGGACATTTGATTTTAAGTGAAATAATAGTCTAAATGTTTGAGAGGGTTTTGGGGAATGTCTTGTGTAATATGAAGGTGAAATATGGCTAAGTATAGGTATTTTCATGTATGGGAAGGCTTAGGCCCATGACCCAAAAGCCTTAGACTGAACTAAAAAAAATCTGCATGAAATAACACACTGGCACACCTTAGCCACCTCGCGCAAAGGGCGCGCGTGGTCACTGTTTTTTGCTCAATTTGAATTTTCAAAAGTCGCTACGGTTGCCCTAACATTGGGGTTAGACCTATTTTCCACTCAATCTAACCGTTTAAAGAAGAATATGAAGTCTAACTTTTGATATCACACACGGATTTTGAGATATATAAAAATTACTATTACGGGTACTTCTAAGGCACATTTTTGGGCACTTTTTGGGGTCGCTTCAATATCTCCCCCTTGGAAATGTTCATCCCTGAATGTCAAAGAAATGCATATAAGAGATATAAACAGGATGATTTCAGCCCACCCGAGAATGCAACAATGAACCTAAACGTCATTTTCAAAAACCTCAACATAAGTGTCAAAATCAACATGAACTTGTCAATATAAATATGAATATATGCAAATGACATGACGGCTGAGACATATGACTTTGAACCATGGAGAAAGGATTTGACATATTATTATAAGCTTGAGTAGAATGAAGGAGATATAGATATTGCTTTTCCATGCTCGCTCCGGCTCCCCGAGGGACACTTTTGACTTGACGAATACTACCTCTTCATCAATCAACTTTTCCACCCATCCAGCCAATGCCTCCCCTGGGACCCTCTCCTAAGCTAACTTAACCTCCACAATACTAATGACCTTAAGATTTATAGCACTAGAGTCACCAACACATCCCTCAACCTAGAAGCATGAAGAACCAGACGAGCCATATCCATATCCATAGGAAATTCCCATTCGCATGCAACCTCACCAATCTTCCTCTACACCCTATAAGGACTCACACCAAATCATAACCTAATTGTCAACCTCGAACACAAATATCCCACTTGGTACCTTAAACCACAATCTCCCCCTTGGGAGAGGACCTCCACTATACCATCCTTCAACCTAAAACTTCCAACTATAATAAGGCGGAATGAAGGCCTCGCTTAAACTAGACCTCTTTAACTAAAGAGAATTTGGAGCCACCAAGAACGCTACACCACCATGCTGAACATCCTCCAACATAACCCCCACTCTAGCCAAGCGATGGACCTCTATAGTCACCCCTTTTGCCACTATCATTAACATATGCTAGGCTACTTAGAGTAGCAATTACACCATTAGCCTTATCGAGAAAATAACACATACTTATATCATAATCCTTAAGGAGTTCTAACCACTTTCTTGTTACCCTCAAATCACACTTACCATATTTAGCAAACAACCTCTCATCCCAAGACTTGAAACACTACCCTAAATGGTCCACAAGCTCTAAATAAATCAATGCTCCACCATTAGGGGCCACCTCAAACACATCAAGGTAGTGTTTTAAGACCCTTTTCATGAAATCCATAAATATAGCCAGTGCATAAGTTCACCAAACAACTCCACCAATACTCAAATGCTCAGTCTTAGACCAAAAGTACACCTAGAGAAATCACCTTCCCTCATACTCACTTTGGGACAAAAACCCAACCACAAATCAGTCTTAGAGAAGCGATTAGCCCATTGTAGTTGGCCCAATGGATAATCCATCATTAACCATCATATTATAACCTTATGGCTCCTATATTCGTTAGAAGCATGATATGCATGTAGCTGAACCAACCCAAGACCTCCAACTCATCAAACTAAATTCAACCAAGATCACAAGACAAGACTTTATGCAATAAGGATATAGAGCAACCCTTATAAGACATTCTAGCACCAATAAACTTGCATAACCAAATATTTCTAGCGACAAAAGGAATAATGAAAGAAATAACAACTCCCAAAACCATCAAGACATGAACAATAAAACCAAAGAAAACCTCTAACTTACTGGTAGCATCATTGGGCACCTCAGACCCTACTTGCCTTCTTTGAAGAGCATAGAATCGATTGTGCTGGGGGGCATCACCTTTAGGGCGAATATCTACGACCTTACCATGCTTACAAATACAATCATTCTTCTTATGCCCCTCCTCGCCACAACGGAAAGATGCATCGATGTCCTTTAAACATGAGCCTCTATGAACCTTACCATATGTTGGACACATAACATCATCTTTATCTTTGGGACTTTAGAACTTTCTTTCAAACTGCACTCTCTTGTCCTCTTTACTCCCTTTATTCTTGTATTTTGCTCCTCTAACTGTTCGGCATATTTCATTAGGCGGGACAAATCCATTTCACTTATCAATATAATGGAACGACATTCCTTACTTACCAAATCGAATACACCCATAATGAATTTGTTCATCCTAGACCTTCAATTGACCACCAATTTGGGAGCATATTTAGAATGTTGGTTGAACTTGAGGGCATACTACCTCACACTTATTGACTCTTGCTTCAAATTCATAAACTCCACCATCTTGGCCTTCCTAAGCTCAAGAGGGAAGAACCAGTTAAGAAAATCACCTTAAACTCCTCCAATAGTACCATATTTTTGTTTCCCTTCTCCTCCTTCCATTGAGCATACCATATTTGGGCCACCCCCTTGAGTTGGTAGGCCGGAAACTCCGCCTTCTCTTCCCATCTAACACCCATAATAGTCAAGACTTTGTACACCTCATCCACAAATTCTTGTGGGTCCTCATCCACCTTAGACCCATAGAACTCTATCGGATTCATCCTCATAAAGTCCCTCACTCGAGATGCCGAGGTAGAACATAAAGAGCTTGGGCCCCTTGGTTGATTTGATTGGCCATGGCATGAGCCAACATAGTAAGAGCATCTTTATTGGGGAGAGCGGGTTCTTCTTCCTATTGTGTTGGCATGATCTAGCATATCAAAGAAGAATCGTTAGGGAGAATAATGGCACCTCAACTTTGTAACATGACATTGATAATGAAGATGGGAAACATTTCCTAAAATGTCTCATAGCCTCTTTCTCAGAGTCATGGTGCACAACACAACCAAGGACAAGACTCTAATTGATGCAGTATGTTAGACGCCGAGAACCTAAGAACCTAGTACTCTGATTCAAAGTTTTTCACGAACCAAAATAGGGCCTAGACATGACATATAGAATAAGGAACCCGAATAAAGAACAACATAAGAAACACAGACAAGGAAAATCGATGCTAAGGGAAAGAGTTAAAACACTTGAATAACATAAGGGAGTTAAAGCTCAAGCATAACGTAAAACTTATCCAACAACACCTCTAGTGTAGAACTTACCGGGACAAAGACAACCAACTGGGCTCACCCATATAGTCAAAGAATACCATAAAGAATAAAAGTCTTTAATACATAGCATAAAAACATAGACATTGTCCTTGGAATGGAGGACTAACCATCTAGCTTGAATAGGAACCACTAGCAACATGGAGGAGGAGGATGACCAAAAGGAGCTCTGATTCCTACATGGTAACATTATGTAGGCGTAGAGTATGCGTTAGTACGTTTGGATATACTATGTATGTAGGATGCAACGACCAACAAGAGATAGGCAACATAATCGAAATACATAAACATAGGTAATGGATAGCATAAAAAATATGGCATATATGAATGACTTTTGAAGTAAAAACATGCTTATTTGTAACATATTATGTGTATGGAAAGAGATTATCATTTGGCTAATGGGTTTACCACCCTCCATTCGAGGTAATTTGTGGTACCAACCCCTCAACTTGTTTATCAAACGTATCACCTTCCATCTTAGGTGATTGAGGTATCAACCCCTCAATTAGGTTAATGAGGTATCAACCCCTTATTATGTTAATGAACATCAAACCCTCTATCAAAGTGGTCATCACACAACAATATATAGAAAAATACCACAAATATACATTCCTTTCATCATCATAAGGTCATTCAACTCATGTGCCATGCACTAGGCCTTCAACAACTCAAGATACATAATTTGGACATTTTATCAAACACTTGGTAGATGTGTTATGCTAGTGTAAAACCATGCATTTCAAGAGTGAAATCATGCAAGAAAATTTATTTAAAAACAATACACCAACACTTGGTAATACCATCATGCAATATACATCAAAATACTTCGTCAAATCTTAAGATAGATCCAAGATTCATAGCTCAAAATATGCTTAAACAATCACACTTTTATGAAATCCTAACATAGTTCATTGTTAAATTCATAATAGATAAGACCCATAAGTAAATCAAGTTTGAATCATGCAATTTGTGTAAAAAGGAAGCTTGGACACCATGGGTAAAAGGACCCAATAGTTGAAACCCACATACCTTGACTTTGGAGAATTCCTTGATGAAGATTTTGAATAGAGACTTGAAGCTTGGATGAATTCCTTAAGATCTGAAAGAGATTTGAACACTTGATTTTGAGTGAAATAATAGTGTAAATTTTTTGAGAGGGTTTTGGGGAATGTATTATGTGATTTGAAGGTGACATATAGCTAAATATAGGTATTTTCACATATGGGAAGGCTTAGGCCCAATACCCAAAACCCTTGGACCGAACTCAAAAAACCCGCAGGAAATAACACATTGGTGCTCTCTGGCCGCATTCAAACTCGGTGTGTGCATACTCACTAGCTTTTTCTCGATCTGAATTTATGAAAATCACTACCGTTGCTCAAAACTCAGGGTTAGACACAATTCCCACTCTTGACCCCCTGATCAAGAATATGAAGTCAGATTTCGATATCACACATAGATTTTAAGATTTATGGATATTACAATTCCAGATACTTCCAAGGCACATTTTTGAGCACTTGTTGGGGCATTTTTAGAGCTCCCCCAAGAGCTTCAACATTGTAGTGTTATTGCTACGAGATCCTTGGTTTAGAAATAAGAAGATGCAGGTACTTTGTCCACACCCTAGACTATCGGAGATGTAGGGTTTGTGTGGGTACAATGTGATCTAGGTGCTAGCATAAATCATATGTGCATTGCGGTTTACAAGACTCTTGGATTGGGATGCTTTACTCCAACTAGCTTATGGTTGTTGATAGCAGATCGTATGATGAAGAAGCCTTTAGGGATATTGTATGATGTACTAGTCAAAGTTAGAAGTTCATATTCCCTGCAGACTTTTTGAGAAGTCACTATTATCTTAGGAAAGCCCTTCTTGGCCACTGGATGGAGCTTGGTCAATATGGAGGACTGCCAACACAAGTTTAGATTTGGGAAAGATGAGGTCATGTTCAACATTTGCCAGCAAACAAGGATGGACAATCTTGCGAGAGTGGTTTTTGTTATCGAGGTTGTTGATGATGCTGAACCAAAGGTACCTCTTGAAGTGAGATTAGGTTTTGAAACTTGGGTGGCGGTCCTGATAAACATAGATAGTGATGGTATTCCATACCATGAGGAGATACTGAATGCTCATGGGGTGTCTTACGGCCCTAGATGCCAAACTAAACTAGAGCTAGGTTTGCAGAATCAGGAGTCACCACCCACAAGGCCCTCCAAAGAAGACCCCCATGTGTTAGAATTGAAGACCCTTCCAGCACATCTGATGTATGATTTTTTAGGAGCTAAGAATACTTCTCCAGGCATAGTTGTTGTGGACTTGAATGATGAGCAAGTGAGCGCCCTTGTAAAGGTGCTTAAACAATTCAAGAAGGCCATCAGATGGACGATTGCATATATCATTGGTATCTCTCGTGGGGTATATAGACACAAACTCTAGCTGGTCAAGGACTATAAGCCAAGCATTGAGCACCATAGGTTCCTCAACCCTCCTATGCAAGAAGTTGTGTGCAAAATGGGTTAGATGCAGGAGTAATTTACCCAATCACCGATAGTGAATGGGTGAGTCTGGTGCAGTGCGTTCCAAAGAAAAGAGCTATCATAGTGGTACCCGATTATAACAATGAGTTAATATTGATGTGGCAAATCATAAGATGGAGGGAATGCATGGAATACAGGAAATTGAATACTTCAACGGAAAAAGATCACTTCCCTATGCCATGAATAGATCAGATGTTGGATCGGCTAGCTAAAAAGGGGTGGTACTACTTTCGTGATAGGTACTCAGGCTACAATCAGATCACCATTGCTCAAGAGGATCAAGAGAAGATGATGTTTGCATGCCCCTATGGAACCTTTGCATTCAAAAAGATGACATTTGGGTTATGTAATGCCCCAAAAAATTCCAGAGATGCATGATGTCCATCTTCTCAAACATGGCGGAAGAAACTCTTTAAGTCTTCATGGATGACTTTAGTATGGTTGGAGTCTCATTTAAGGATTGCTCGAAACACCAACATGTAGTTTGTAAAGATGGTAAGAGAGTCATATGTTACTGAATTGGGAAAAGTGTCATATCATAGTTAACAAGGGCATTGTGTTGGGGCATAGGATATCTAGTAGAGGAATAGAGGTTGATAGAGCTAAAGTGGAGGTGATTGAGAAGCTCCCACCGCCCATCTCAGTAAAGGGTGTGACGAGTTTCTTAGGGTAGGTAGGATTCAATCTGAGGTTCATAAAAGATTTCTCTAAAATTGCATACCCATTGTGCAAATTGTTAGACAAAGAGGCTAAGTTCGTGTTTGATGATGCGTTCCTCAAAGTCTTTGAAGAGTTGAAGAAAAGATTGACCTCAACGCTAATCTTTACAGCTCCAGACTGGTCCAAACCCTTTGAAATCATTTATGATGCAAGTAAGGTTGTGCTAGGTGTAGTACTAGGATAGCACTAGGAGAAGGTATTAAATCGCATATACTATGCCAGCAAAGCCCTAAATACATCCTAAAAGAATTACACCATCACCGAGCAAAAGTTACTCGCAGTGGTCTTTGCATTCAAAAAGTTTTGGTCATATCTATTAGGGGCCAAAGAGGTGGTACATAGAGACCACTTAGAACTTAGATATTTGATGGCTAAGAGGGATACAAAGCCAAGGTTGATGAGATGGATGCTTCTCTTGCAAGAGTTCAACTTTGACATCATTGATAGGAAAGGGACAGAGAATCAGGTTGCAGATCACCTCTCCAGATTGGAAGATAGGGCAATGATAAAGTTTGATGATAGATTGGTGATTGATGATTCTTTTCCAGATGAGAGAGTGTTGGCTGCATATCCTGATTAGATACCTTAGTATATAGTCTATGCAAACTATTTGGTAAGTGACATTGTGCTGCCTGATATAAACACACATCATTGTTGTAAGTTTATGTCTGATGTGTGGAAGTTCTTTTGGGATGATCCATAATTTTTCCATGTATATACTAATGGTATTATTTGTTATTCTGTTTCGTAGGTTGAGATGATGAGTATACTTAAGGCATGCCATTCGTCCTTGATAAGTAGGCATCGTAGTGGAATTCGAACCGCTCACAAGATATTATAGTGTGGATATTATTGGCCCACTATCCACAAAAACACACATGACTATGAAAAAACTTATGATAGGTGCCAATGAGAGGATGGTGTTTCATGCAAACATGAGCTCTCTCTGAACCCCATTGTGGTGGTTGAGTTATTGGATATATGGGGAACAGATTTTGTGGAAACATTTGTTAGCTAACATGTAAACAAGTGCATCTTAGTTGTTGTAGATTATGTATCAAAGTGGATTGAGGCAGTGCCTCTACCCAACAATAAGGGCAAAAGCATCATAACATTTCTTAAAAAGAACATCTTCTCAAAGTTTGGAACCCCTTGGGCAATCATCAGTGATGGAGGTTCTCACTTCTACAACAGACTCTTTAAAGCTCTTCTTAAGAAATATGGAGTGAAACATCAAGTTGCAATGCCTTATTATCCTCAGATTAGTGGGCAGGTGAAGGTGTCTAATAGGGAAATTAAACAGATTGTATCCAATACTGTGATGCAAATTGGATAGATTTGTTGCGAAAACTGGATGACGCATTATGGGCATATCGGATAACATTCAAGACCCCTATAGGCATCTCTCCCTACCAACTTGTCTCTACGAAACCATGTCACTTATAAGTGGATCTTAAGCATAAAGCAATGTGGGCACTGAAAAGGTGAATCTAGATTGGAATGATGTAGCAAACTCTAGGCTGAGGCACTCAATGAGCTTGATGAGTTTCAATTGAAGGAATATGAGAGCTCAGCTTTGTACAATCAAAGAATGAAGCTGCAACATGATTGTTACATTAAGAATCAGCAATTTGCACTAGGGGCTTGGTGCTTCTCTACAATTCAAGACTGAAGTTATTCCCTGGGAAACTCAAATATGCATGGTTGGGACCCTTTCGAGTAGCATGCATCTTTAATCATAGGGCCATTAAGTTGGAGATACGAAATGGAGGAACTTTCAAAGTAAATGGCCAAAAAGTCAATCCATAGCTTGTAAATGATAAAAATAGTGGAAGAACAGGACTTGAGGAAGTCTGACTACTCAAGATATCTATGTTGTTCCACGACAATAAATCAGGAGCTGCTTAGGAGGCAACTAAAGGAACACTGGCTCTTAGGCGCCCAGATATGCTTTTGGACCCCTTATGTGTTATTCTAGTTTGATTTTTTGCATTGGGGAAAATGCACGTGTTTTATGATAGTGTGTGGGTATTTATGTTCCTTAGTGAAGTCTGAGTAGATTTGTCATAACTATCCCAAATTTTGATCTCGGCATTTTCATGCTTGTGTTCTTTTTTCCCGTGGATATTTACTTTCTGTTGAACTAGCATGTTTAGGATGTTTAGATAGTATTCATAGCATATAGTGCCAATACTTGTGGCATATAGCATGCTTTGTGTTTTGTTTGAAAAAATGGTACACACCAAAACATTTTGATTAATAGCTAGATAGAAACCATGCATGTTTATGTGTGTGACAATGTTTGTTCTCATAAGTAAAGATATATTGAGATAAAAAGCATGATCTAAGAGTTTTTGATTTGATAATGTATGTAGTGTCATGTGAGTGTGAGCTTAATTTGATGGATTTATGTGTTATGTGCTAATTCAGAACTTGCCCTGTTACTCTAAGTTAGATTGTAGATTAATTTGATTAGGAAAGGATATTAGGCCATTGTTCTAAGTAGTCCACATTAGCCTTAAAATGACCAACCAAAATGATGAAATGATCCCTTGTTCCTAATGTGTTGAGCCGAATATATACCTATTTTTACGACCCGAGACTAGGGTCTAGATGTGGCATGGTGAAGGGGGAACCCAAAAGGACCCCAAACAAGCCTCTTAACATATCATACGCACATCCATAGTCTCAGAAGAAAAAGAACAAGAAGTGAGTAAAATAGGGATAAATAGGGCTAGAGGAATTCTTTGATATCATAAATCATAAGGAGTCAAGCTCATAGCATAGGTACACCATAATATTTAAACAACATCTCTAAACATAGAATGGAGTGGAGGCCATGAAAATTTCTGGGCTCATCCATATAATGTCAAACATCAATAAAAAGAAATTTTTGAAATAACAAGAGAAAGTAGATAGTGTCGTCAAATTTGAGGACTCACCAAGATTATCTTCAAGATGTCAAACCATCCGCGTGGAGGAGGATAGTCAAATGGAGCTCCGGTTCCTACATGGTAACATCATGTAGGCATAGAGTATACATTAGTACATTTGAATGTACTATGTATGTAAGATGCAATGCAACATGAGATAGGCAACATAGTCAAAATGTAAAATTATAAGCAAAAGATAGCATAATAACGATATGGAATGTATGATCAATGCTTAAGTAAATCA
This sequence comes from Solanum ossicruentum, assembly GCA_025774065.1. NCBI lineage: Eukaryota > Viridiplantae > Streptophyta > Magnoliopsida > Solanales > Solanaceae > Solanum > Solanum ossicruentum. The sequence continues at coordinate 23,457 of JAOTQR010007817.1, forward strand.
TGCTTTGCAAATCATTCATCATGCATAGAACATAATATATAAGTGTGGGAAGAAACCTCATCCGACATAAAATAAGATCAAGCGAGCTACAACTTGTAATCACGATGTCTACCCTACACCGGAAGAAAAAGGGAAGTTACTTGCCAAGGTGAACCTCTTAATGCCTATGTGGATCCACTAAACATTATGTGAACCAAGTACTCGCCTATAGTTCCTAGGTACTTGCCTCAAGCCCGAACTCAGGTACTCACCTCAAGCCCTCATATTTAGGATACTTGTCTCTTAGAGATTTGGGGACTCGCCTCTAATCCCTTCAACTACGATGGCACATAATTGTAGGACTTGGGTACTCGCCTCTAGTCCAATTGTTGCTATGTCTAATCCAAGGGAATATGTAAGATAATCATACTTTAATAACTTGAAATAAACATAAAGACATGGCACGAGTAGCTGTTAACATCATTGACCTCAAATGGTGAACCTAACTTCAAATATAAGAATGGGTCATCATCAACATTACTATTTCATTAACATCAACATCAAAGGGTCACAAGAGGTATAATCTTTGAGAAAAGGGGCTTAATATGGCCCTACAACATCATCAATGTTTTCATCACTTAAACACATCTTTAGAAAGACCAAAATCATCATGAAGTCCATTGATTCATAAATCAACCAATAGATCATGAAAACTTTAAGAATCCTTACAAATTCATTTTACCAAACACTTGGTGGGTGTGTATTTCTAGTACAAAATCATGCAATTCAAGAGTTAAATCATACAAAAAAATCCATGTGAAATAGTCACACTTTTATGAAACCTCAACATAGTTCATAGTTAAATTTATAATAAGTAAGACCCATAAGTAAATCAACATAGAAACATGCCATTTATGTAAAAAGGGAGCTTGGGAACCATGGAAGAAAGGACTCAATGGTCGAAACCCTCATAACTTGGCATTGGAAAGTTCCTTAATGAAGATTGAGATGAGAACATAAAGCTTAAGTGATTTCCTTAGGATCTGGAATGAGTGTTTTGCAGTTAAATTTTGGGTGAAATACTTGTCTAAGTGTTTGAGAGGGTATTGGGGAACGTCTTGTATGATATGAAAGTGGAGTATGGTTAAGTATAGGTATTTTTACATATAGGAAGTCTAAGGCCCAAAACCCAAAATCCTTGGACCGAAATAACAAAACTGGCCAAAATAACACTGTTCACAATGCATACCCAACACACAGCACAAATTTATACAGCTCCGTGACAGGTCCCCATTGCAGAGCTGTCGTGGACAGCTACTGGATTCAAAAATTTGTGAAATTAAACTTTTGCTACTGGTCTTGTAAAGTTCAGGTTATACCTATTCTCTACTCAATTTTTCCCCTGAACAAGATTATAAAGTCAAATTTTTGATATCAGGCACGGATTTTGAGATATATGAAAATTATGATTATGGGCACTTTCGGGGCACATTTTGGGATCGTTTCAATGTCTCCCCCTTGGGAACCTTCGTCCCCGAATGTTAAAGAAGCATATATAAGAAAGGTAATCATGAATAAATTGGCCCCCACAAGAATGCAATCATACACTTAAACATCATTTTCAAAAATCTCAACATAAGTGTCAAAATCAACATGAACTTGTCAATATAAATATGAATGTATGCAAATGACATAAGGGCTGAGACTTAAGACATGGAATTATAGAAAAAGGACTAGACGTATTACCATAAGCTTTAATAGAAAGAAAGAGGTATGGATATTGCTTCTCCATGCCCGCTCCGGCTCCCAAAGAGACACTTTCAACTTGACAATTCTTCTAAAGGGCCTTCACAAACACTACATCCTTATTAATCAACTCCTCCACCCATCCATCAAATGCCTCCACCAAGACCTTTTCTTAAGCCAATTTATCCTCCTCAACAACCACAACCTCAAAGAGTTCTATGGCGCTAGAGTCACCAACACATCCCCTTGACTAAGAAGCATGAAGAACCGGATGAACCACATCCATATTTATAGGCAACTCTAATTCATATGTACCCTTATCAATCCTCCCCCAACACTCTATAAGAGCCCACAAACTATAAACTCAATTCCACTTCTTGCCAAACCATACCACACCCTTCATGTGTGGGACTTCCAAGTGAACCGAATCCTCAACACAAGAACACATAGCCTACTATCTAATGACACCCTCTCCCCCTTGGGAGAGAACCTTCACTCTACCATCCCTCACCAAGACCTCCAACTCTAACAAGACAGAAATCAAGGCCTTGCCTAAGTAGACCTCTTCGACCAAAGATGATTCAGAACCATCAAACCCACTACACCACCCTTCTCACTTCACCCAACCTCATCTCCTTCAAAATTCACAACATCACCCTTAATGATTCAGGAACTCTTCCTTACTTCCGGAAACAACCAACACATCATCACTAAGGACTACCACAAATGTAACAAGGTAGGAATTAAAGACCGTATTCATGAGACCTACAGACATAATCGGTGTACTAGCCACACTAAAAGACACTACCCCAAGTTCAAAATATGAGAAAGGACATTCAATAAATCATTGATCTTCGGAAACAACTCAACAAAAATAACATAGGTTCACCACCCTTAACACTTACAAGAGTATAAATACAACCCTTAAAGATCAAATATACCTTAAGACAAGAAATGGTTTACCCCTTCACAACCACCTTACAAACCCTAACTCAAGGAAAAGTTTATTAGGAAATTAGAATCTAACTCTATGGGCCCTACAATCAATAGAGACACAATATGCAAGAAACTAATCCATCCCAAGTATGACCTCAAAACCCACTACATCAAACCCAATAAGTCACAAGGCAAGACCTATGAACTTTTCAGCAACCCTACACTCAACAAAGGATAGACACTAAACGTTCACATAATAACTTAGGACACACATGAAGCCCACTAGCAACCAAAAAGGAATAATGAAAGGAATAGTGAAACCCGAATTCATCAAAATCAAAACCTTCAATTTACCTGTGAAATACCATGCCAAGCCTGGTGACTCCCTGAGGGGTGTGGTTGAGAACGTCAATGACCATCCTTATGGTTCTTAGGGACCCACGGACAATGTCTCATCTTATGATCCATTCAATAAACACGCATCGGAACCGGCTAATCAATCTATCGAATGGTAAATTCCATACTTATTGCATGTAGGAAGAGCTTGTCCACCAACACCTTTGAAACAACCACAAAAAGTGCCCGAAAATGTGCCTCGAAAGTCCCCAAAATTGTAATTTCCATATATCTTAACGTTCGTGCATGATATTGAAAATTCAACTTCATATTCTTATTCAGGGGGTAAAAATTAGGGGCAAAAGGGTCTAACCCCAATTTTAGAGTAACTGCATCAAAATTCAAAATCCCAAAATGCAAGTTCAGACAGCTTTTATCGCCCGTGTAACTACACGCCAAGGGTGTGCACTAGTGTTAAATTTTATCCATTTTTAGCTTCGGTCCAAGACTTTCAAGTCTTAGGCCTAAGTGTTCCCAAATGTGAAAATACCTATACTTAGCCATTTTTCATATCATGACCCAAGCCGAGGGCCTAGACGTGGCTGGCAAATGGGGAACCCGAAGGAACCCAAAACAAGCCTCATAGCATATCATTGCACATCCTTGGTCACAGAATAATTAAATGAGATTTGAAGAATGGAAATAAGGGAAAAAGGGACTAAAGGGAGAACTTGTCATAACATAGAGTCAAGAGATAATAGAATCAACTCATGCCATAAATACATTGCTTTGTCCAATAACACCTGTACTATATAGATAATGGTGGGGGTCAGGACATACAACCGGGCTCACCCTCATAGTCATAAGTAAACGATAAAGTAAAGAGAATCTTAATACATAGTCTGAGAGAATAGTCCTTGTCCTCGGAATGGAGGACTCACCACATGCTAACTTGAACAATCCATCTAGCCACAAGAAGAATAAATAAGATCTCCAGTCCCTACATGGTGATATAATGTAGGCAAGAGTATGTGTTAGTATGTTTGAATTTACTTAGTATGTGGGATGCAATGAAATAATAGATAGATATCATAATCCAAAATGCATAACGATAGGCAATATGCATAATATAGTAATATGACATGTATGATCAATACATAAGTAAAACATACTTAAGTAAATCATGCTCATATAAGATATCATATGTGAAGAAGAGACCAAGCTAGCTTTTCAACCTTGGTTGGTTGATGATGGTCACACGCCAATCATCCTAGGTGGTGAAGTATAAACCCTTCACATAGTTGATGTTGGTCGCACCCCAATCATCCTAGGTGGTGAAGTAAAAACACCTCACATGGTTGATATTGGTCACACCCCAATCATCCCAGGTGATGAAGTATAAACCCCTCACATGTTTGATGTTCGTCACACCTTAATCATCCTAGGGGTGAAGTATAAACCCCTCACATGGTTGATGTTGGTCACACCCCAATCATCATAGGTAGCATAGTATAAACCCCTCACATAGTTGATATTGGTCAAACCCCAATCATCCTAGGTGGTGAGGTATAAACCCCTCACATGGTTACCCAGGCTCTTATCCCTTTGGATTGGGCATGGTCTAGTGCAACACTTTATATAGGATTCATCATAAGCTCTAATGCAATACCTCATGTGAGAATAATCATATACATAAGCTCATTTCATCATCATAACATCATTCATATCCTATCTCATGCTTTGGATCTTCAATTTCTCAAGAAAACATAATCGGACATTTTATCAAACACCTTGGGGTGTGTAATGGGGGTTAAAGAGCATGCAATTTAGAGATGAAATCTTGCAGGATAATCAATGGTAAAACCTTTAATCAACACCTTGCACCACCCCAAGACATTCACATCAAAATCTCTATCAATTCCAACATTAGATCCAAGATTTGAGGCTCAAAACATGCTAAAACCACTATAATTTCATGAACTAAAATCACTGTGTAGTAAATTTCTCAATTTACAAGACCCACATGTAAAATCAACTTTAAATATGCAGTATTAATTAAAAAAGGATTTAGGCACCATGGGTGGAAGGACCCAATGGTTCATCACCACATACCTTAGGTTTGGAGAGGTTCTTGAAGAAGACTTTAATGGAGACTTGAAGCTTGAGTGAAATCCTTAAAATTTGTCTCGAGTTTGGGACTTAAATTTAGGGTGAAATATGAATCTATATGTTTGAGTGAGTTTTAGGAAATGTTGAGGATGATATGAGGGTGAAATAAGGCTAAATATATGTCTTTTCAAGTGTGGGAAACCTTAGGCCCAAGACATAAAAGTCTTGAACCGAAGTCAAGAGAAAATAGGACCAAAAGGGAATGCTCACTGGAAATTGCATTTTCTACACAGGCGAGTTTTACGAAAATAGGCATATATCTTTCATACGAACTCATAATAAGGTGAAACAAAGTGCGTTGGAAAGCTAATTCAAAGGGATTCTGGTTGGTAGGTCATGGGACACCGGTTTATTTGTGTGCTAAGAGATATGGCCCTTCAAACTGGACCCTCCTAAATAGCGTCTTTTGCTATTTTTGAATTTTTATATGGTTGCTCTAAAATTCAGGTTAGACCCATTTGCCACTCAATTTGACTACCTTAAAAAGAATATGAAGTCAGAGTTTCAAAATAATGAATGTATTCTTAGATATATGGAAAACAAGATTCCGGGCACTTCCGAGGCACGTTTTTGGGCTCTTTTTTTAGGTCATTTCAAAATCTTCACCTAGGGAACATTCGTCCCCGAATGTAGAAGAGACATACAAGAAAAGAGTAATCTTGAACAAATCAGACCCAATATGAGTGCCACACTACATTTAAAACATCGTTTTCAAAATCTCAACATAAGTGTAAAATCATCTTACACCTGCCAACTTAAACATGAATGCATATGAATGATATAGGAGCTGAAACGCAAGACTTGAAATCATAAAAAGGACTTGACATGTTATCATAAGCTTGAATACAATGAAAAAGATATGCATATTGCTCCTCCATGCCCGCTTTGGATCCCCGAGAGACATACAAATATATGACTCTTCGTAAAGGGCCTTGAAGAACACTACATCATTATCAATCCACTTCTCCACTCATCCATCCAAAACCTCCACCGAGACCTCTCTTAAGTCAAATTACCCTCTTTAACAACCACAACCTCAAAGTGCTCTATAACACTAAAGTTACCAATACATCACATCCACCTAGAAGCATGACAAACCAGATTAACCATATCTACACCCAAAGGCAATCCCCATACTTAAGCAACATTACCAACCTCCCTCTACACTCTATAAGGACTCACAATCCTCAACTTAATTGTCAATCTTAAATATACCTAACCAACTTGGTACCATAACCACCATCTCCCCCTTAGGAGACAACCTCCACTCTATCATCTTCTCACCCAAGACTTCCAACTCTAATAAGGTAGACTCAAGGCTTTGCCTAACCTAGTCTTCTTATCCCAAGAAGATTTGGAACCATCAAGAACCCTATACTACCATTCTAAACTTCCTTCAACCTAACTCCCTATCTAGCCGACTAATGGACTCTACTAGTCTCCTCCTTTCTACCATTAACAACACATGCTACCCTACCTAGGGTACTAACAACAACACTAGCCTTACAGGAAAAAAACTAATGCACACTCACATCATAATTCTTAAAGACTTCTAACCACCTTCTTGCTACCCTTAATGAACACTCACCACATTTAGCAAACAATGTCTCATCCTCTAAGACTTGCAACACTACCACGAAATGATTCACAAGGTCTGTCAATACTTTGTTATTAGAAATCACCACAAACATGCCAAGGTAGGGTTTTAAGACCCTATTAAAGAAACCGACAATCATTACAGGTGCATGAATCAACCAAGCAACTCTATCAATACTAATAATGCTCACTCCTAATCCGAATAGACACTTAGGGATATCACCTACCTTCATCCTCACTTGGGGACAAAACCTGAAACAAAGATCAATCTTAGAGAAGTGACTAACCCATCGTAGTTGAGTAAACAGTACACCAACCTTACCCATCATCTTACAAACTTACGGGTTCTACATTCATTAGAAACATGCTATAGCAAGTAGCCCAAAATATGCCAAGATCCTCAACACAACAAACTAAGTCGTCATCCCACAAGAATACTCATAGTATGCATGTACATACTCTCAAAGAGGCAATAGTCATTTTCCAAATCATTTCAATGCATAATTGGGCTTAAAAGCCAAATGCCATTCATAATAATTCATACTTAGGCTCAAATGCCAAAATCATAATTTCATAGACGTAATACTCATGCATAGGAATGATTCATTCATATACAAAATGGTGCAAGCACCCAAAATACTTAAAGAGACAAAATCAAAGATATATATATGTGATCAAAATATTGTCACAACCAACCTTTTATCAAAATCATACCATAAACGAAATTGGGCTTACCCATAACATAACTTTCAAAATAATATGTGTACATGAATGCATATGCTATGACCAATGAGGAAATGACATGGGCAATTAAGACTCTATTTAAAAACAACATTTATAGTATGAAGTTGAACTGAAAACATAATTAATTCCATATTTAAATCCATAGTGTAATCTCTCATGCTTGAATGATTTCAAAAGGGGAACATGCATACTTATAACTCTATAAACCCAAGGTAAATCCTCATATAATAGTTTAAACACATTAAAATAATCAAATAAACACTATCCATCCATCAGTAGAATATTAGGAGTCATAATATTCAAATACAAAATTAAAATAAGTAAAATCCATGTAGGTTTTCTTAAAAATAAATTTTGGGTCTCCTTGATTAGAAGGAATCAAGGATCAACCAACATACGCATGAATCATATTAGAAACAAGGAATAACACAAGAAATAGCAACCCCCAAACCTATCAAATCACCCTTCTCACAACCTTTGGCAATAGCCAACTAAACCCAAGAGGCTCCTAATATCCGGTGAAGTCAAAGGTATAGGATAATCTCTAATCACCTTCGTCTTTCTAAGGTTCACCTTAATACCATCACTCGACATGACACAACCTAGGAGGCAGCCGCTTACCACCAAAATTACCATCTCACCTACTAGCACCCAACCTTTTTCCTTAAACTTGTAGTACTACTCTCAAATGATTCACACGCACTACCTCATTAGGGAACAAACCACATTATCATCACCAATACCACCATAAACCTATTAGAGTAGGGACTAAAGATCTTACTCATGAGAATTAGGGCATGATTGGCATACTAGTCAAACCAAAGACACTACCCCAAATTCAAAATAACTGAAAAAGGCATTCAAGTCCTCATCTACCACTACCAACAATTCCATAAACAAAATAACTTAGGTTCAATACCTTAAATTCTCACAAGATGATAAATGCAACCCCTTAGAGACTAAGTGTACCTTAAGATATGAAATGGATCTACCTCCCTTGCTATCGTTTAATGACCTCCCCCTTCAAGACGGGCTCATTAGGGATTCGGGATATAACTTTATGGTCCTACCATCTATGAAGACACAACATGCATGCAACCATTCTATCCCTAGTATGACATCAAAATCTACTACGCCAACTCCAACAAGCCACAAAGCAAGACCTAATGCAATACAAACCCGGATTAACACCTATGAACATGCTAGCAACAATATACCCAACCAAGAGATAAACACCAAAGGTTTAGATCACAACTCAGGGCACACAAGAAGCCCCACCATCAACTAAAAGAAGAGAGCAGAAAAAGTAAAACTCAGATCCATGAAGATCAAAACCTTCTACTTACCTTCCTTCACCTTCCTCTTTGAAGAGGCATGATCAATAAAAAGAGCAAAGAACATTCCTTAGAGAGGAAAGCCCTATCTCAATTCTAAAGCATGACATAGACCATGAAGAAGGGAACATTTCCTAAAACGTCTCATAGCGTCCTACTCATAGTTGTGGTGCATAACACAACCATGAATAAGACTCTAATCGACGTGGTGAATTGGACTTTGAAGAACTAACAACCTCGTGCTCTGGTACCATCTTTGTCACAGCCCAAGCCTAGGGCCTAGACGTGATCGGCGAATGGGGAACCAGAAGGAACTCCAAACAAGCCTCATAGCATATCATTGCACATCCTTGGTCACGGAACAGTTGAATGACATCTGAAGAATCGAAATAAGGGAAAAAAGGGACTAAGTGAGAACTTTCCATAACATAGAGTCAAGAGATAATAGAATCAACTCATGCCATAAATACATAGCTTTGTCCAACAACACCTCTACTATATAGATGATGGCGGGAGCCAAGACATACAACTGGGCTACCCCTCATAGTCATAAGTAAATGATAAAGTAAAAAGAATCTTAATACATAGTGTGAGAGAATAGCCCTTGTCCCCGGAATAGAGGACTTACCAAAGGCTAACTTGAACAACCCATCTAGCCACAAGAAGAATCAATAGGAACTCCGGTCCCTACATGGTAATATCATCTAGGCAAGAGTATGTGTTAGTACGTTTGAATGTACTAAGTATGTGGAATATAATGCAACAATAGATAGACATCATAATCCAAAATGTATAACTATAGGCAATAGGCATAATATAGCAATATGATATGTATGATCAATACATAAGAAAAGTATGCTTAAGTTAATCATGCTTATATAAGACATCATATGTGAAGAAGAGACGATGCTAGATTTCCAACCTTGGTTTGTTGATGATGGTCACACCCCAATCATCCTAGGTGGTGAGGCATAAACCCCTAATATAGTTGATGTTGGTCACACCTCAATCATCCTAGGTGGTGAAGTATAAACCCCTCACATGGTTGATGTTAACAACACCCCAATCATCCTAGGTGACGAAGTATAAACCCCTTATATTGTTGATATTGGTCACACCCCAATCATGCTAGGTAGTGAGGTATAAACCCCTAATATAGTTGATATTGGTCACTCCTCAATCATCCTAGGTGGTGAAGTATAAACCCCTTACATGTTTGATGTTAACAACACCCCAATCATCCTAGGTGACGAAGTATAAACCCCTCACATGGTTGATGTTGGTCACACCCCAATCATCCTAGGTGGTGAAGTATAAACCCCTCACATGGTTGATGTTGGTCACACCCCAAACATCCAAGGTGGAGAAGTATAAACCCCTCACATGCTTGATGTTGGTCACACACCAGTCATCCTAGGTGGCGAGGTATAAACAACTCACATGGTTACCTGGGCTCTTATACCCCCGGATTGGGCATGATCTAGTGCAACACTTTATATTGTATTCATCATAAGCTCTAATGCAATACCTCATGTAATAATAATCATATACATAAGCTCATTTCATCATTGTAATATCATTCATATCATATCTCATGCTTTGGACCTTCAATTTTTCAAGAAAACATAACCGGATATTTTATCAAACACCTTGGGGATGTGAATGGGGGTAAAAGAACATGCAATTTAGAAATGAAATCATGCAGGAAAATCAGTGGTAAAACCTTTAATCAACACCTTGTGCCACCCCAAGACATTCATATCAGAACCTCTCATCAATTCCAAAATTAGATCAAAGATTTGAAACTCAAAACATGCTAAAACACCCATACTTTCATAAACTAAAATCATTGTGTAGTAAATTTCTCAATATACAAGACCCACATGTAAAATCAACTTTAGATATGGAATAATAATTAAAAGAGTGTTTAGGCACCATGGGTGGAAGGACCCAATTGTTCAACACCACATACCTTGGCTTTGGAGATGTTCTTGAAGAATACTTTAATGGATACTTGAAGCTTCAGTGAAATCCTTGAAGAAATCCTTAAGATTGGTCTTGAGTTTGGGACTTGAATTTAGGGCGAAATATGAATCTATATGTTTGAGTGAGTTTTGGAGAATGTTTAGGATGATATGTGGGTGAAATAAACCAAAGTATATGTATTTTCAAATGTAGGAACCCTTAGGCCAAAGACTTAAAATCTTGGACCGAAGTCAAGAGAAAATAGGACCAAAATGGACTACTCATTGGAAATTGCATTTTCTGCATGGGTGAGTTTTACGAAAATGGGCATAAATCCTTCATCCAAACTCAAGATGAGGTGAAATGAAGTGTGTCAAAAAGATAATTCTATGTGATTTAGGTTAGTAGGTGTAGGCCACCTAGTTCTTTGTGAGCTAAGAGATATGTCCCTTTAAATTGGACCCTCCTAAATAACATCTTTTGTTATTTTTGAATTTTGATATGGTTGCTCTAAAATTTGGGATAGACCAATTTACCACTCAATTTGACCCCCTAAACAAGAGTATGAAGTCAGAGTTTCAAAATAATGAATGTATTCTTAGATATATGGAAAACAAGATTCCTGGCACTTCCGAGGCACGTTTTTGGGCACATTTTTTTTGGGTCATTTCATTTCACCCTCATATCACTCTATATATTCACCAATACTCACTCAAACACTAAGCCAATATTTTATATCCTAAATTAAAGACATAAGACTGTTTTCAGATCTGAAGGATTGCACTCAAGCTTCAAGTCTCCATCTCCAATCTTCATCAATTTCATCTCTAAAGTTAAGGTATGTGGGTTTCTTTCATGGACTTTTTCACCCATGATGCCCAAGCTTCCTTATCCTTGAAATTGCATGATTTAAAGTTGTTTTACTCATAGGTCTTATTTATTATGAAAATCACTGCACACTATGTTTGTGCTTCTATAATTATGACTGTTTACTATGTTTTGAATCATGAATCTAAGGTCTATTGAAAAGTTTAACGAAGGATTTTGAATTTTATTTCTTGAGGATGTTGCCAAGTGTCTATTGAAGCTTTTACATTCAATTTCCTAGCATGATTTCACTCTTGAATTGCATGGTTTTACACTAGTACCACACACCCTCTAAGTGCTTGATAAAATGTCCAGCTATGGATTTTTAAGGAATTGAAGGTGCAATGCATATCTTATGAGTTGACTAACTATATGATAGTGATATGATGATGAAATGAATGTAACATATTATCTATATAGTGTTGGAATGTGACCATGCCCTACTTTGGGGTCACGAGTCGTGTAACCTTGTTGGGGGTTTGTACCCATCAACCTTGTTGGAGGTTTGTACTCATCAACCTCTCTGGGCGTTTGTTCTCTAGCACCATGGGTGGTAGGGTACAATGATCCACCAACCTATCAGGGGGTTTGTATTCCGACACTATAGTTGGTAGGGTTCAACGATCTACCAACCTATTGAGGGGTTTGTACTCCAGCACCAAGGATGGTAGGGTGTGACGATCCACCAATAGCTTAATGATCTCTTCTTACACATATGTTCTATTTTATGTAAGCATGTTTTACTTAAGCATAAATCATTCATGCCATATTACTACTATGTTATCTATTGCATATCTCTATGCGTTTTGATTATGATGCCTTTCTATTATTGCATTGCATCCTACATACTTAGTATCTTCAAACGTACTAATGCAGACTCTATGCCTACATGATGTCACTATGTAGGAACCGATGCACCGCTTGATCATCCTCCTCTTATATGGCTAGTACGACTTCTATCAAGGTTGTTGATGAGTCCTCCATTCCGTGGATATTACTTATGATCTCTAGCTTTATATTAAGACTTTCATCTCTTTTGGTTACCTATTGACTATGAGGGTGAGCCTTATTACTTTATCTGGCCCCTGGTCTTATCTTTATGTAGTAGAGGTTTTGTTGGACATGTTATGTATTTATGTCATGACCCTCGTCTCCATTAACTTTTGTTGTTCATTATGTGGAAGTTCCCCATCAGCGCCTTTACCCTTGCATCTAATGTTTTATTGATACTTTATTATTTCTATGACCAAGGATGTATATTGATATGTTAAGAGGCTTACTTTGGATCCCTTCGAGTTCCCCATGAACTGTGTCATGGCTAAGACCTAGGCTTGGGTCGTGACAAACATGATATAAGATTAATAGGTTGTTAGATCCTTGGAGTCCATCACATCTCATTGATTAGAGTATTATTCATTGTTGTGTTGTGCACCACAACTATGAGTATGAAGCAATGAGACATTTTAGGAATCGTTTCCCTTCTTCATGTTCTAATTTGTGCTATAGAGTTGAAGTAAGCTTCCCACCCCTAACAACTATTCTTTGCTTATGCTAGATCATGCCTAACACGAGGGAAAGACAAGCAACACAATTGAGGATGGAGTGACCAATGGGGAGCTTAGGGATGCTCTTACCTTGCTTGCACAAGTGGTGGCTAATCAAGCCAATCAAGGGGCCAAAGCCCTTCATTCTCCTACACCGGCCTCTTGGGTAAGAGACTTTATGAGAATGAATCCCTTGGAATTCCATAGGTCCAAGGTGAGTAAGGATCCTCAAGAATTCGTTGATGAGGCTTATAAGATTTTGTCTATTATAGGTGTGAGGCCAGAGGATAAGGCGTAGTTGGCGTCCTACCAACTCAAAAGGGTAGCTCAAATATGGTACAACAAATGGAAGGATGAGAAAGGAGTTGGCTATGTGGTACTTTGGCAAGAGTTCAAGGTGGCCTTCCTTAATTGGTTCTTCCCCCTTGAACTTAGGGAAGCTAAGTTTTAGGAATTTATGAATTTGAGACAAGGGTCCATGAGTGTGAGGGAGTATGCCCTAAAGTTCAACCAACTTTCCAAAAAATGCTCCACACTTGGTCACTGACTCGAGATCTACGATGAACAAATTTGTGATGGGTGTTTCCAACTTGGTTAGTGAGGAGTTCTAGTCTGCCATGTTGATTAGTGACATGGAGTTGTCATGTTTGATGACCTATGTCGAGCAATTGGAGGGGGAGAAGTTGAGGAAGAGGAGGGGCCATGAGGCTAAGAGGGCTCGTTTTGAGAGCAAGTTCCACAAGGGTGGCCGGATCCATCAAACACTTGGGAGGTGTAATGGGGGTAAAAGACCATGCAATTTAGAGATGAAATCATGCAGGAAAATCTATAGTAAAACCATCAATCAACACTTTGCAACACCACCAAGACATTCACATCAAAATCCCTCATCAAATCTAACATTAGATCTAAGATTTAGAGCTCAAAACATGCTAAAACAACTACACTTTCATGAACTAAAATCACTGTGCAGTAAATTTCTCAATATACAAGACCCACATATAAAATCAACTTTAAATCATGCAATATTAGTAAGAAGGAAGCTTAGGCCTTATGGGTGAAATGACCCAATGGTTCAACACCACATACCTTGACTTTGGAGAGCCCTTAAAGAAGATTGGAAATGGAGTCTTGATGCTTGAATGAAATCCTTGATTAAATCCTTCAGATTGGTCTTGAGTTTGGGACTTGAATTTACAGTGAAATATGAGCCTAAGTGTTTGAGAGGGTATTGGATAATATTGAGGATGAAATGAAGGTGAAAAAGGCTAAGTATAGGTCAAAAATACGTGTGGGAACCCTTGGGAAAAAGACGAACAAAAATCAATAAAATAGAGCAAAAATAACGCTGGTCCGCGTCGCAGACTCACTGGAAATCTGCATTTTCTACACAAACAAGTTCTACAAAAATGGGCATAAAGCCTTCTTTCAAACTCGGAATGAGGTGAAACAAAGTGCGTTAGAAAGCTATTTCAAAGGGCTTTAAATTGGAAGGTTGTAAGCCACTCAATTCTTTGTGTGCTAAAAGATAAGCCCTTTCAAATTTGACCCTCCTAAATAGTGTTTATTGTAATTTTTGGATTTTGATACGGTTTCTCTAACATTCAGGTTAGACCCATCTACCACTCAATTTGACTCCCCTAAACAACAATATGAAGTTGGATTTTTAAAATAACAAACAGAATTTTATATATGAGGAAATTACGATTCCGGACACTTCTGAGGCACATTTTCGGGCACGTTATAGGGTCATTACATTGTTGATGGTTCTAGGTCTTCCTTGGTTGATGAGGTGATAGAAAAACAATATGTTGATCCCTCCTTGTTAGAATTGAAGGCCTTGGTGAAAGATGGCAAGGTGGAGGTTTTCTCCCAAGGGGGAGATGGTGTCATTAGGTATCAAGGTAGGTTGTGTGTACCTTCTGTTGATGTTTTACTAGAAAAGATCTTGACAATGCCCACAACTTTTCTTATTTTATCCACCCACGCTCTGCCAAAATGTATAGAGATTTGAGGGATGTGTATTGGTTGGGAGGCATGAAAAGGGACATTGCCAAATTCGTGTCTGGTTGTCATACTTGTGAACAAGTCAAAGCTGAATATCAAAGGCCGAGTGGACTAACCCAAGACATCAGATCCTACTTGGAAATGGGAAGAGATAAATATGAATTTTGTTGTTTGGTTTCCAAAGACTAGAAAGGTTGTGGTTGATATGATGACAAAATCGACCCATTTTCTACTGATTAAAATCACATATGAGGCTGAAGATTATGAAAGATTGTATATTCATGACTTTGTAAGGTTGCATGGGGTTCCTTTATCCATTATATCGGATCATGGGTATCAATTTACTATACATTTTTAGAGTTCTTTCCAAAGAGGTCTTGGTACTAGAGTTAAGCTTTTTATGGCCTTCCACCCTCAAACGGATACCCAAGCTGAGAGGACCATACAAACTCTTGAGGATATGCTTAGAGCATATGTGTTGGAGCTTTAAGGTAGTTGGGATGATCATCTTCCATTGACTGAGTTTGCCTAAAACAATAGGTATCATTCAAGCATCGATATGGCTTCTTTTGAGGCTTTCTATGGGAGATGTCGTAGATCACCGGTCAGATGGTTTGAGGTTGGTGAGATAACTTTGTTGGGACAAAATTTGGTTATAGAGGCTCTTGATAAGGTTAGGCTAACTAAGTAAAGGTTGAAGATGGCCCAAAGTCGTCAAAAATCCTATGCCAATGTGAGAAGAAAAGACCTTGAATTCAAAGTTTGTGGTTCGATCTACCTAAAGGTTTCACCCATGAAGGGTGTGGTTTGTTTTTGTTAGAAGGGTAAATTATGTCAAATATATGTTGGTCTTTATGAGGTCATGAGGAGGGTTGGTAATATCTCTTATGAGTTGAGGTTGCCTAGTGAGATGGAATGAATTCATCTGGTGTTCCATGTGTCCATGTTGAGGAAATGTCTGGATGAACTGAAAGCCATTGTGCCTCTTGATGTTGTGGGTGTTGTTGAGGATAATTTGACATATGAAGAGGTTTCGGTTCAGATGTTGGATAGGCAGGTGAAGAGGTTGAGAAACAAAGAGGTGGCTTTCGTTTAGGTCCTTTCGAGGAATTAACAAGTTGAGAGTGCTACTTGGGAGGCCGAAGCGAATATGCAAAAGCAATATCGTTACCTTTTCCACTCCACTCAAGCACATGGTATTGATCTAAGTACATTATTTGATGTCAAGTCTTAAGTTCATCCCCATGTCATTGCATATGTTCATGTTTAAATTGACAAGTTCATGATGATTTTACACTTATGATGTAGTTTTTTGAAATGATGTTTAAGCGCATTGTTGCATCTCTATGTGGGATGAAATTATCATATTTGTGCATCTCTTATACGTCTCTTTGACATTTGAGGACGAATGTTCCCAAGGTGGAGATATTGAAATGACCCCAAAAGGTGCCCGAAAATGTGCCTTAGAAGTGCACAAAATTGTAATTTCCATATATCTTAAAATCCATGAGTGAGGTCGAAAATTTGACTTTATACTCTAGTTCATGGGGTTAAAATTAGGTGGCAAAGGGTCTAACCCCAATTTTAGTGCAGCCGTATCAAAATTCAAAATTCCCAAAATTCAAATTCAAGAGCTATTCACGCCTCTGGCGTGACGCGCCAAGGGCGCACACTAGTGTTAAATATTGTCTAGTGTTGAATTCAGTCCAAGACTTTTAAGTCTTGGTCCTAAGTGTTCCTAAACATGAAAATACCTATACTTAGCCATTTTTCACCCACATAGCCTTCTAAACATTCCCTAATACTCACTCAAACACATAACAAATATTTTATCTCCTAAATACAAGCATCAAGACCCTTTCCGGATCTTAAGGATTACACTTAAGCTTCAAGTCTCCATCTACAGATTCATCAATTTCACCTAAGATATGTGGGTTTCTTTCATGGGTTCCTTTCACCCATGATGCCCAACCTTCCTTCTTCTCAAAATTACATGATTTAAAATTGGTTTACTCATGGGTCTTATCTATTATGAAAATCACTGCATACTATGTTAGGACTTATGAAATTGTGACTATTTTACTATGTTTTGAGCCATGAATCTAAGTCCTATTGAAATGTTTGATGAAGATTTTTGAAGTTCATTGCTTGAGGGTGTTACCAAGTATCTATTGAAGCTATTACATTGAATTTTCTAGAATAATTTCACTCTTGAATTGCATGGTTTTACACTAGTACCACACACCCTGTATGTGTTTAATAAAATGTTTGACTATAGTTTCTTGAGGAATTGAAGGTCCAATGCATGTCTTGTGAGTTGAATGACTATATGCTGATGATATGATGATGAAATGAATGTATGTATAAGGTATTCTCTATATAGTATTGGCATGTGAACATGCCCTACTCGAGGGTTGAGAGTTGGGTAACCTTGTTGGAGTTTGTACCCATAAACCTTGTTGGGGGGTTTGTACTCATCAACCTATTGGGGGTTTTGTACACCAGCACCACGGGTAGTAGGGTGTGATGATCCACCAACCTATCAGGGGATTTGTACTCTGGCACCATGGGTGGCAGGTTGTGACGATCCGCCAACCTATTGGGGGGTTTGTACTTCGGCACCAAGGGTGGTAGGGTCTGACGATCCACGAATATTTTTATGGTCTCTTCTTACACATATGTTCTATTCTATGTAAGCATGTTTTAATTAAGCATTAATCATGCATGCCATAGTGCTAGTATGTTATCTATTACTTATCTCTATGCATTTTGATTATGATGTCTTTTGATTATTGCATTACATCCTATATACATAGTACATTCAAACGTACTAACACATACTCTATGCCTACATTATGTCTCCATGTAGGAACCAATGCACCGCTAGATCATCCTTCTCCACCACGTGGCTAGTACGAGTTCTATCAATCTTGTTGGTGAGTCCCCCATTCCGGGGATGTTACTTATGATATCTTGCTTTGTACTAAGACTTCTATCTGTTGGTTATGTATTGACTATAAGGGTGAGCTTGGTTACTTTTTCATGGCCCCCACTCTTATCTTTATGTTGTAGAGGTGTTGTTGGACATGTTATGAATATATGCCATGAGTCATGTCTCCATTGACTCTTGTCGTTCGTTATGTGGATGTTTCCCCTTAACCCCTTTACCCTTGCTTCTAATATTTTATTTATACTTTATTGTTTCTGCAACCAAGAATGTGTAACGATATGTTTAGAGGCTTGCTTGGGGCCCCTTCGGGTTCCCCATGTGCCAGGTCAGAACTAGGCCCTTGGCTTGGGTCGTGACAAACTTCACCTTGATAGTTGGGTCTGGCCACCCTGTCCTTGGCAACCCTCTTGTTTGGAGCATTGTCGGACTCTTGATCTAGGAAGCTACCATCAAATTGAGACTCTTGGATCCCTCTCTTCTCCTCTTTCTAAGCTTCTCCCCCTCAAGTTGTTCGGTATAAGTCATGAGGCGGGAAAAATCCATATCACTTACTAACATAGTGGAAAGGCACTCCTTATCCACCAAATCGGATGCACCTATCACGAACTTATTCATCCTTGACAGTGGATCGACAACCAATTGTGGATCATGCTTAGAGAGTTGGTTGGACTTGAGGGCATACTCCCTCAAACTCATGGACCCTTCCTTCAAATTCATTAATTCTATCATTTTGGCCTCCTTAAGCTCAAGGGGGAAGAACCGATTGAGAAATGCCACCTTAAAATCCTCCCAAGTAATAGCATCATGATTTCCCCTTTCCATATTCCATTACAGAAACCAAATATGAGCCAACCCCTTTAGTTGGTCAGCCTCCAACTCTACCTTCTTCTTCGAATTCACCCCCATGATAGACAACACCTTGTACACCTTATCAATCAACTCTTAGGGATCCTCATCATCCTTAGACCCATAGAAGTCCGGTGGATTCATTCTAGCAAAGTCCCTTATTCTCGAGGCTGGAAAATTAGCATGAGGAGCTTGGCTCATTGCTTCATTTGGTGGGCCATAGCATGTGCCAACATAGCTATAGAATTCTAGAACTCAACTTCGGTAGCCCTTCTATTTTGAGAAGCTTGAGGAGTGGGGTAAGCATGTGCTCCCACAGTTGCACGACCACTCCTTGGCATTCCACTTTAAAGCAGCATGTCAATAGAAGAGCAAAGAACATTCGTTAGAAGGTAAAGCCCTATCTCACTTCTAAAGCACGAGTTAGACTATGAAGAAGTGAAACATTTCCTAAAACAACTCATAGCATCCCATTCATAGTTGTGGCGCTCTTCAAAACTATGAATAAGACTCTAATCGACACAGTGTGATGGATACTGAGGACTATTAACAACTTAGTGATCGAATACTAAGTTTCTCATGACCCGGACTTAGGGCCTAGACGTGACACAGCGAATGGGGAACCTGGAGGGAGCCCAAACAAGAATCTTAGCATATCATTGAGGTGCTGTTAAATTACAACACATTTGATGCCTTAAACAAGGGATTTTGTGAGTTCTTAAAGCGACTTTTTGTGGTTTTTATGTGTTTTTGTGTTGAAATTTCAGAAAAGATAATTTGGCATAATTTGGATGAAAAGCTACAGATTTTGCTGAAGCATAGGCCAGACGCATCATCCTATAAGTTGTAGCCCAAGCTACAAGTTGTAGGACGTATCATAGTAGGAAACAGAGACCAAAGGATTAGAAATCTGCCACCTTATGAGTCATATGTCATACGATGACTCGTATAGGTAGGATAATAACAATAATCAGAGAAACAAAATGTTGGACCAAGAAGCTAAAGACCAAGGCTATAAGACCAGCATACAAGGTGAAGTCCAAGCTACGACTAGTACCAATAGGTCATACCAACGAGGCCTAAAATTCCAAGACCCCGATATGAGATCCCGACTATGACTCGTAGGCCACCCTACGAGTCGTATCTGTGAGACGTCCCAGATGCCAGTTGTCTTTTTGCATTATTTTTAGGGTTATAACTTGTACACAATAAATAGTTTAAGTACTATTTTGTTTTAGGGGAGTTTACACTTGAGAATTATTTTTAGTCTTGTTCTTGAGCTCTAAAATATTCTCTCAATAATATTTCTAGGGTTCCAATCTTAGATTATATTAATTCTTTGAGAAACCATTTTTGGGGAATTGCAAGTCTTGTACTACACACTTTGGAATTTATCAAGCTCGTAGGTATGTAATTTGGGTGTCTTCACTTTCATTGGAGTTTGTAAAATTCTCAAATATGCCTGTTACTTACATTTTTCTGTGTTTAATCTTAGCCATGAGTAGCTAAGAACCCTCAACTTGGGGTTGTGGGAACCATGGGTAGTTGACATGAAATAACCTAGGTATTGTGCATTTCTATGATTGGTGTTTTGCATGTACTGTCCATTTCCCTTCGTTATTAACGTTGTTTGGTGGTGGCCAATACCAAATCCTGCCTACTATCACAATCCAGACCAAGGTAGTGATAAATATGAAAATGGAAGAAGATAATAGGATTCGATTGATGTGTTCCCATCTAATCGACCAAATCTAACCAAGGGGAGGTTGATCGGGACAATAGGCAATAGTTAGTTGGCACGCCATGGTAGCCGATGAAGCGTCATGGTGAAATTCAACCTTCACGTTCACAAGAGGGAAGGAAGAACCTAAGTTGTCGTCCTGCATGCGATTCACCAATTATAGTTATGTTATCTAGGGAATCTGAGTCAACAAACCATGGGGAACACAATTCCCAAGTTGTTCCCAAATCTGAGTGTTTTCTCACTTTTTAATTAGTGTTTATTTTATCTTTGCTTTTGAATTGCAACCACCCCCCCACACACATCTAGATATTATAGTTATAGATATTAGAAATGATTAGTGGTGAATTCTCATAGTCAAGCCCTGTATTCTCTATGGGTTCGACCCTATCCTTGGTTAGGTTAATTACTAATAACGGCCGCTTTCTTATTGGAGCATGACCATCATAAAAAATTATAGTGCCGTTGCCGAGGAATTCGGCTAGGTTTTGACTTGAGTTAACTATTGATTAATTTTAAAATTGATTTCTATGGTCTTCTGTACTTTACTTTGCTCTTATTGTTTTGTTACTTAATTTATGTATAGGTCAACATGCATTATGTCAGAGAAGAAGCTCTACAACACCAGTGACCTGTTGGAAACGTTGCAAAGGTATGTCTTTTTTTATGGGCAAGAGTCTGAAAACCCACAAGCACACATGGCACAATTTGCCTCAACCCTCATAGAAGTACTGGGAACAAGGCACCCTGCTTGGGATGCTATGGCTCTCCAAACCTTTCCCAGGACCTTAAGAGCTGATGCAGCAGAGTGATGGTCTTTGCTCCCACTAGATGTTTGCGCAAATTGGGGAGAGGTGCAAAGGGTTTTCCAAATGCGCTTTGATAAAGGGTCCAACAACCAGACAATTCAGGACAACATTTGCAACTTTGCATAAGTGCCTAGTGAGTCACTTGGAGCTGCGTGGGAAATATACAAAAAATGCATTGGCCAGAAGCAAGACCACGGCTTGTCTAATGATTTGTTAGTGATGAGCTTCTATTGATCACTAACATATGAGAAACAATGGCATACTGATGAGTTGTTTGGAGACGACTACTACGCTTTCTTGAGGCGATCGTTCAGTGAGATTGCTGAATACATAGATAAACTATCTGTAGTAGCGGAAATATACCAACCTCTTATAGAGCAGACAGAAGTATCCTCAAGTGTGTTGAAGGGTGCCACAAACAACGCTAACCAAGAAAGTGTGTCCACTCGGTTAAGGTTACCCCACCAACTATGTGTCACTGAAAAGCTAACAAGAGTTAAGCATATGCTTGAGAAACTCCTTACCAAGGACAATGAGCAAGGAAAGATTGTGATTGAGATGAAGCTTGATGTCCTCAAAGTTAACGATAAATTGAAGCAACAAGCTATATTGATGTGGCAGCTTGCGGATAGGATGGAGCAGCTCGATAAAAGCTTGAAGATGCGGAGGATGAACAAAAATAGATTGCACAAGGCAACAATGTGTACTTTGGAGAATTCTGAGTATCCATGCTGATGAAGTCGGTCCATGACTTTAAACAAAGTGCTTCTTAGGAGGAAACCCAAGCATTTTGTTAATTATTTTTGTGTTTAAGACTTAGAGTAGTAGTAGAGATTTATTTCAAGACAATGATGCAATTGTAATATTTTGAGAATTTATGTGCTTTGATACTTGGTATATAGGTAGGAATTAGAAGAACAGAAGATATAGAAAAATTAAACTTGGAGCAACTCCAACGAGCAGGCCCACGACTCGTAGTCATGCTTTGTAGTAGGAATTAGTAAGCATCTAAAATTGGCACATACACTACGAGCCAACCTTATGAGTCGTAAGGTCCCCTACGAGTTGTAAGAAGGGCTCGTAGTACCTTGGTATGAACTCTGGATTTTTGCGAAGTGATTGGGTCAGGTACGAGACCGGGACTTACGAGCCATAGGGCGACCTATGACTAGTAGTCAGGGTCATGTAGCCTCGATCTGAGGCTTTTTTAAAATTGACCCAGTTTGCTATAAAAGGGGTCAAAATAAGTTTTGACCCCAATTTCCTAAATCCTAACCCTAAAAGGCAAGGTAAAACTCTCCAAACCTCTAAATCAAATTCCGACCAAAATTCCCAGCTACCCACGTCATTTTCCGATGATGATTCCGACGAGGGTAAAAATTCTAGGGTTTTGATGCGAAATTCATTCCTTGTTCCTTTGGTTCATCTCTCAACCCATTTGGTAAGCTCCTTGTTTGAACTTCTCTGATTATTGTTGATAAGTTGCTTCTATTTGAGTATAAGCTTGGTTTAATAGGGCACAAACATGTTTACCTATGTCTGTTTTAGCTAGTATTTTAATATATTGTTGTTAACTTTGAAAATGCTTGAGGCTTGTTGAGAGTGTGACTGGATTGTTATGAATATGGAATTATTGATTTTTGGTTTGGGTGATATTGTTGTGGATCATATGAGGTGGGAATGGTTGTTAGAGTTGAAGTTTAATTAGTATAGGTGTAATTTCTTGTATTTAATAATGTGAATTGCAATTGAATCATTTTGAATGATGATTACACCCTTTTGGAATGTTATATGATTGTCAAATGATGGTTTGTATTGCGTTATGTGTTTGGTATGCTTGACGAAATTGCATAATCGATTCCAAATCATAGGGTAAATCGTCGTTTGAATTGCCATTGTTGATTGAAGTTGAATATGTGCCATTTGGTTTTGGTTTGATCTTTTTTTCTTGAGTGTATTGAGGTATGATAAGGATTTTATGCCTTAGGAGAGAAATGAGTAGGTATTGCATGTGACTCTACGCTCAATTACGAGGCACTCTTACAACTCATAAGTCCCTATAGGAGTCATAGTGGTCCTTCATAGCAAGCATCAGTCATCTATAATTCCTCCATATTCCTCTTACGAGACCCACATACGACTTATAGTACCTAGTATGACTCGTAATGAGGGTCTCATCAACTTGGCTAAGTTTTCAAAATATTTCTAGAACTAGGTACGAGACCAGGCCTACGACTCGTAAGACATCCAACGAGTCATAATTACATCTTGTTTCTGAGATTAGAAAGCATTTTAAAGGCACAACTTGTTTTACTAGGCCAGTGTATGACTCGTAGGTCACCCTACGAGCCATAACTGCACTCGTACCTGCACATCTGCAACGTATCTTTTTTCTTGTTATTTGATTTTTTTATTTGTTATGTAAAGTGAATGAATCATTTTGGTGCTCATATGGATTGTTGGTTATATTGCAGATACCATGCCTCCTAAAGATAAGAGGGACATACAAACATTCAAGAGAAGGCTAGTGGATGAATCCTCCGAGACGGAAAGGTCTGAGGGCTCAGTTGAAATCCATAGGGTCAGGATTAGCCCTTTGGCCAATGTTCTGCAAACCCAGGCCTGTACAGCTCGGGAGCCAATGGAAGTCACCAGTGCCTTCCAGTCTGAAGAGGAGGTACAAGAAGTGAAGAAAAATTACTCATGGAGCAGTTCGCCTCAGATGACTCCCACATATTCCGGCTCCGAGTCAGAGTCCGAGAACACTTCTCAGCCTGAGCAAGAGGAGGCCCAGTCTCAACCCCCGGTCTACACTAGATAGTGTTGCGGGCATGAGAGAGATCTACAACTAGGGGCTAATAGATGAGGGGCATGGCAAGCCAGTCCGACAATTTCATGAGGAGTCCAGGTTGAGCACGATGGGGTTAGATAGAGTACCTGACTTGGATGCAGGATTAGACAAGCACGTAATTCATTAGACTATGCAATAGCTGGGCAAATATGCCCCTTTAGTGGGTTGTGAGTTCTATGTTGCATACCTTGCTACACTATATTGGGGGATGCAAAAGAACAAGAAACCAATTAATCAGTCGAGGCTACGAGTGGTGCCATTCAGTGGGAGGAAGCTAGACATCTCGAAGGAGATGATCTTCCGAGTACAGTTTAGGCCTACCTATAGAGCACCCCTGTCGATCACTGAGTATGATAGCAGGATTGATAAGATGAGAAGAGCGGTTACTGGGACGGATATTGGGGTCAGGACAAAGTTGTTACGGTGTATAGCGAGTCAGATGAGTGATCCGGGTGTGGACCCTACATAGATCACAAATAATGCGGACTTGATTGTGAAGTCACAACTGTCATTTCATGCCAAGTTTTGGTGGTCCATTATCCACTAGCGTATAAGGACAACTTTCACGGATTATGTGATTGCCTTTGAGAGGGCTATATTATTGGCCAGCATCCTAGCTGGTTATTCTATTGATTGGGCCTAGATTATATCGGAGCAGATCCACCAGGCTGCAGCACGGGCGAACACCTTACTACCATTTCCAATTCTTATTCATCGACTATGTAGTGCAACAGGTGTTCCCATAGACCCCCATTGGGACCCATATATAGAGGCTACACACACTATGGATCCCAGCCTGATTAAGGCTGACGAGAACCCAGTTACCTTGCCACGACCAACTCCTTCTATCCTAGAGACATTTTCGGTAGATCCTCAGGCTCCAGCTCCAGCTCCATCTCTTACAGGAACTACTCCGGCTACTGCAGATATTACACCGGCAGTTGAGATCGAGTCTATACCCTCCTCCAGCAGTCCATCACTAGTAGCTGCTGCTTTACAGGTTGACTCTCTTTTCTCTGTTGTTGCTTTTTAGGCTTTATCACACAGGGTGGTTGTAGCAGAGGGCAGACTCCGCGAGCTGTCAACTCGGGTTCCTCCTTTGATTGAGTGGACCATCAGAGATGCTAAGGAGCGGATGCGGGTATACACCCGAGATCTAGTTGATGATAGGGTCTAGTAAGTTGATACACGAGTCGATGCGTCTGAGGCTAGTATCCAGAAGAGGCTCGAGGTTGCTAGGTCTGCCGCCACTAGTGCGGTGACTGAGGAATTGGCCAGGTTCAAGGTCGACTTACTACAGCTGTTGGCAGGCCCTACTCCAGCCTCGGAGGTGACCCCAGCGAGTGATGATGCCTTTGCTTGGCTCACCGACTGTCCAAAAACCCACAAGAAGAGGCCCCTTGAGCAGGATGATCCAGAGCCGACCTTGAAGAGGGTGAGACCCGATGATGATAAGCCCATACCTGAGGAGGTGGTGGAGGATTCACGATGACTAGTGGTTTTGTAGATGGAGAGAGAGAAGCAGGCAGCCGAGGAGGAAAGCTAGACACTAGACCCCATTGACCAGACAGAAATTGGTGCGTAAGTACCAAGATGTGTGATCTTTCTTGACCCCAACTCTTACTTTGATATTTCGATACTTTTTTCCTATTTTCAGACAATTTTTTAATTTTCTATTGGTTTTTGAATTTTTTTTTGTTGGATGATGTTTTTATGTTTAGTTTTTGATGTTGTTTTTAAGTTTAACTCTTGGTTTTGAATGTATATATCCTTGTTATGTTCTCTTATTCTTGTTTTAGCTTGTTTTTCTACTTTGAGGACAAAGTATTCAATTGTTGGTGGGTGGTAGAAGTTATGGGATTAAGGTGAACTCTGAGTAGACTCAGATCCATAACTTCCCCTATTTTTGATGCCAAGGTTTTCTTGTGATTATTGTTCCTTGTGGATGTTTAAATTCTTGTGGAACTAGCATGTTTTAGGATGTGTAGAGAAATTTTGAATGCTTAGAAATGTTACATATTGGCATATATAGAGTTCTTTAATGTTCTTTAACTTTTGTTAAAAATTAGGTACTCTAAAAACAATTTTTTGGGGGGGATTATGGTTAGTGAGGCACTTGTACATATTGAGTGTTTGGCAATGATTTTTTTTGATATTATGAGGGTAAGTTGAAGCTTGAAGCATGACCTGTGAGTCTAAACTTGATTGTGAATGCAATGCCATGTATGTTATAAGCTTATTTTGATGCATTCATATATTATGTATGGACTTAGTACTTGCCTTCGTACGTGAAGTGACTTAGTTGATTTTGAAGTGATCTTAGGCCTTTGTTCTGATAGGAAGCCAACTTTTGCCTAAATTGCCTATCAAATGATCTATTAAATCCCTTGTTCCGAATGTTTGAGCTTCTCATGTACTCATTCTTTCATGACACCTTGCTAACTTAACCTTATTTGATGAAATACCCTGAGATTGGCCCAAAAAAGTGAAAGAAAAGCTTAAAAAAAGGATTGAAATGGGGAAATAAGGGAGGAATTAGTGAAATTAGATGGGTTGTGAAGGTAAAAGTGTAGGTAAGCATGGTTCAAGGATATCTTTTAGCCACTAAATTCCTAAAATGTCATTCCGAAGTACCCTGAACCTATGTTACAACCTCTTAAGTCCTAAAGTGATCCAAATCCACTTTGTCACCAAGCCGAAAGATGAGTACAGGGGCAAGCTTATGGTACTAGTCATTGTGCATGGATTTTAATTGTGAAAATGAGAATTTTTCCTCATCCTTGATCTTGAATGCTTTTAAGTGGGTGTATGGGACTTCTTTCTAGTAAGGGCATTTGCACTACACGATTAGCATATGACTGCACTAGTGATTGTGAAAGGTTGATACCCCTTAGATTATCACAGTTGAATTGCCATGTATCTCATTGTGTCCTTGTCTTGCTGAATAGTCTTAAAATTCTGCTTTGAAAAGGATAGGGGGTACCTAAACCTGAGAAGTGGTCTATATGCGAGTAGTATAGTTGTTATGTATTTCTCTCTATCTATGTAGATCGAGTCGTCGCTTGAGGACAAGCAACAATTCTAAGTTGAGGGTGTTAATGTACTATCAAAATATAACATATTTGATGCCTAAACAAGGGATTTTGTGAGTTCTTAAATCAACATTTTATAGTTTTTATGTGTTTTTGTGTTGATATTACGGAAAAGTTAGGTTGGCATGATTTTGGAAATAAAATTGTAGATTTTGCTGAAGCATAGGCCATATGAGTCATCCTACAAGTCGTAGCGCAAGCTACAAGTCGTAAGATGTGTCATAGTAGGAAGCAGAGACCGAAAATTCAGAAATCTACCAAGTAAAGGACACTCCTACAAGGCCATCCTACGATTTGTATGTCATATGACGAGTCTTATTGGTGGGATCATAATAATAATCAGAGAGACAAAAAGTTGGACCAAGAAGCTGAAGACTAAGGCTGCGAGACTAGCATACGAATCATAGTCCAAGCTATGACTCATACCAGTAAGGTCCAAAATGCCAAGACTTTAATACGACACCCCAACTACGACTCATAGACAGCCAGCCCTATGAGTCGCATTTGTGAGACATCCCAGATGCCAATTTTCTTTTTTGCATTATTTTAGGGTTATAAATTGTACAATATACATAGTTTAAGTAGGGTTTCATTTTAGGCGAGTTGACATTTGTGAATTTTTTTACCCTTGTTCTTTAGCTCTAAAATATTTTCTCAAGAATAGTTTTAGGGTTCCAATCTTAGATTAGTATTTTCTCTTTGAAAACCCTTTTTTGGGGAATTGCAAATCTTGTGCTACGCATTTGGGAATTTATCAAGCTTGTAGGTTTACAATTTGGGTGTCTTTACTTTATTTGGAGTTGGTAAAATCCTTAACAATGCCTTTTACTTGCATTTTTGTGTGTTTTATCTTAGCCATGAGTAACTAAGTACCCACAAGTTGGGGTTATGGGAACCATGGGTAGTTGACATGAAATAACCTAAGTGTTGTGCATTTCTATGGTTGGGCTTTTGCATGTATTGGATTTTTTCATTCGTTATTAACCTTGTTTGGTGGTGGCTAACACCAAATCTGGCCTACTATCACGATCCCAACGAAGGTAGTGACGAATAGGAAAAGGGAAGCAGCACGATTCGGTTGATGTGTTCTCATTTAATCGACCAAACCTTACTAAGAGGAGGTTGAATGGGACAATAAGTAATGGTTAGTTGGCACACCATAGTAGCCGACCAAGTGCCATGGTGAAATTCGACCTTCTCTTTCACAAGAGGGCTGGAAGAACCTAAGTTACCGTCATGCATGCGATTCAGCAATTGTAGTTATGTTATTTAGGGAATTTTCAAGTTGTTCCCAAATCTAAGTGTTTTCTCTTTTTTTAATTAGTGTTTATTTTATCTTTGCTTTTGAATCACAACCCCCCCCCAACAAGTAGAGATTGTAGTTATAGATATTAGAAATGATTAGTAGTGAATTATCCTAGTCAAACCCTGTATTCCCTGTGGATTTGACCCTAACCTTGGTTAGGATAATTACTGATAGCGACCGCTTTCTTATTGGGGAGTGACCATCATCAATCATAAACACATCCTTGGTCGTGGAAGCAAATAACAACAACAAATGAGTAAAATAAGGATAAATGGGACTAGGGGAATTATTTGATATCATAAATAATAAGGAGTCAAGCTCATAGCATAGGTACATCATAATATTCCAATAACATGTCTAAACTTAGAATAGAGCGAGGGCCAAGACGCTTTTTGAGCTCACCCTCATAATGGCAAACATCAACATAACAAAATTTTTGAAATAGAAAGAGAAAGCAGATAGTGTCCTCAAACTTGAGGACTCACCAAGCTTATATTCAAGATGTCAAACTAGCTATGTGGCGGAGAATAGTCAAATGGAGCTCCGATTCATATATGGTAACATCATGTACGCATCGAGTAGGCGTTAGTATATTTGAATGTAATAAGCATGTAGGATACAATGCGATGAGAGATAGGAAACATAGTCAAAATGTATAATGATAAGGAAAAGATAGCATAGTAAGGATATGACATGTGTGATCAATGCTTAAGTAAATCATGCTTTGAAAATCATTCATCTTACATGGAACATAATATATAAGTGTGGGAAGAAACCTCAACCGACATAAAATAAGACCAAGTAAGCTACAACTTGGAATCCCGATGTCTACCCTACACCAGAAGAAAGGGGAAGTTACTTGCCAAGGTAAACCACCTAATGCCTTAGTGGATCCACTAAGCCTTATGTGAACCTGGTACTCGCCTCTAGTTCCTAGACTGGGGTGCTTGCCTCAAGCCCAGACTCGGGCACTAGCCTCAAGCCCTCATATTTAGGGTACTCGTCTCTTAGAGATTTGGGAACTTTCCTCTAATCCCTTCACCTACAGTGGCACACATTTCAAGAACTACTAAAAACTAGGCAAAAAATGATGGAAAAAAAGTGACAGACTGCGTCACTTTTGAAAGCGATGGATAAAGCAACACTGTCTGTCGCTTTATGCATAAAATAATTTAATCTAATTTTTTTAATTACTAAAAGTGACAGACAGAAACTATATGTTTGTCGTAATATTTCACGAAATTTTCCAACAAAGTTTTTTATTTTTAAGTTTTATTTTATTTTACAATATGCGACGAAAAGAGTGGTAACGTCCGTCGCTTATTTTTTAAAAAATATAAATTTTTTGAATAATTTAATCACCAAAATTAGATTTATTATAAATATTTTATTTTTTTAATTTTGCAACAGACAGTGTGGGTACGTCCTTTGTTTTTTTAAAAAATATTTTATTTTAATTTTAATAATAAATAAATAATTAAATATTTAAAAGGGACGGCGGACATAGGGACGCAGTCTGTCGCCCCCTATTTAATATAGCCCCTTTTCAGTCAACTCAGTCGACATTTGCTACCCTAAAAAATTAAAAAAAGCTCCGCCAGAACCAGTGCCTCCACCACCCTAGGTCGTCGTTCTCCGTCACTCCACCGTACATCTCTTCTCCACCTCCGCGCCTCTGTTTCAGCGCTGTCGGTATGTCACTACCTCTCTCTATCTTCTCTTTTTCATTGATTTTCATTCCTTAGCCATTATTTCAATTGTTTAGCTTTTAAAATTATAAAATCTTGAATTGTTTGTTAGTTTAGTTTTTATATGTTTTTGACATTGTTAAATTGTAGCAATAGTTGTGAATTAGTGAGGAAAGTCTATGTTTTTATTATAGGATTTACTTCAAATTTGGTATTTTGAATTACTTTGTGATTTGGGGGGTTTTGTTAGTATGAATTAATGTGTATTTCAAGTGATTAACATTGCCAAAAAGTATATTTAAGTGTGAATTGGTGAATGAATATTTTTAGATTCCAGTTTGAAATAGATTTTAAATTAGATTGTGATTTAGAATTTGTTAGTTGGAATTGAAGTGAATTTGAAGTTATTGACATTGTTGGAAAGTATATTCAAGTGTGATTTGTGAATGAATATTTTTGGATTCTAGTTTGAAATAGGTTTTGAAGTAATTTGTGATTTGAATTTTGTTAGTTGGAATTAAGGTGCATTTGAAGTATTGTCATTTTTGTTTGAATAGTTAAGTGTGAATTTATGAATGTGGAATTTCGGATTGTACTTAGGATTGAGTTTTTTTAATTAGATTTTAACTTTGAGTGTTTGTTAGTTTTAATTTGTTGTTGAAGTCAAAATTTAGTTGTAGAAGTAAATTAAAGAAGGTAGAAGTTAGAATGTTGATATTAGAATATATTAACATAATTAGAATTTATATAAAGTTATTGTAATTCCAATTAAGTTTGGATTCTAGTTATGAATTGGATATATTGAACTTCAATTTACAATTTCATTTGGTGTGTATATAGAAAGTTTATACTGTAACACAGAAAGTTTAAATAGTAGTTAAACTTTAATTTAGAAATTTTGATTGACTATAAATTAAGTTGTTAGACCCCGTAACTACTTTAATTAAGGATAACTATACAATTGGAAAATTTTGTTGTAGACGTCGGGTAATTTAAACATAAGTATATTTCCGGTGTTTGAGTAGAGTATTAAGTGAATATGGTGGGTATAATTAAATTGGAGTCAGAAGTCCTCAATTGGATCAAAATAGAAAAGTTTGGGACCTAATTGATCAATAGGCTAAGATAGACCACTTATGTTGCAATTTCGGAAAGTTGAAGTCTATATATATGTGGGTTCTTGTTCTTGACACTTAGAAAAATTAGAAGA
>JAOTQR010007828.1:0-18428 GCA_025774065.1 Solanum ossicruentum
AAAGAAAAGTACTAGATCAAATCAGAAGATAAATATCTCCTCCGAAAAGCAAGGAGGGCTCACTAACTCTTGGGAATGCACTGATTCGGACCTAATAGTGCATGGGCTGATGTCCTTTGTCACCTGTATCTTCATCATGAAATGATCCAGGTACAAATGGACACATTAGTACATGGAATATGCTAGTATGTAAAATAGCTCCAGAAAATAAGACTGAACTCACTCATCTTGACTCATGAACTCATGCTCATCTCAGTACATGCAAGTTTAAAGTAAATAATGCTTTTTACAATATGCTCAGTAATATAACTCTTTTTAAAATATCATGCTCAATCAATTTTCTTGGGAGTTTCTCTTAACTGATATCCACTTCCATCACCTTTAGCTTGGTGATTCACAATGAAGGCAACGTCATTGCCATGCCCCCCGTAAACTTGCCATTGTAAAGGATGATCAACTCTCTCATGAAGCCATAGTAATGTCCAACTTTGGCAAAAAAGTCACCATAATGGGCTTGTGACTATTCTACACTGGCAACATACTTCTAGGAATTAGTGTATATGTTTACTCGCTCCCAGCTCAGTGCTCGATACTTCTCCCAAGACTAAAACATGCTCACCTCATCAGTAAACTCAATTCTCAATGCTCAAGAAATCAACTCAAATCTCAACCCCATTAGGTTATCTCATCTCTACTCATCTCGGTAACTCATCAACTCAGTCAATCAATGCAAATAATCAAACTTGACTAAGACTCAAACGGTCATTCAGACTCACTCAATTCGACCCATCTTACAATGCAAGTAAGTGTCATGGTAGTATAAGTGGTTAGGTTTAATATGATTTTCATGCTTGACAATGCTTAAATTACTTTACTCATACAATCAACATCAAACTCATACCTTAACTCAATCCATCATAGAATATCATAGAATTATGCAATCTAGGGTCCATACCATCAAGTAGAAAACTTTACCATAATATCATATTAGTAATTATGCAATGCAACAATTACTTCATACATTATCTTGAGAAATTCATAATAAATTCTAGAATTTTAGTATTAGGAAAATAGGATTTCCAAAATCTCAGCATTTTTTCCTAATCATGACTCAAATAGATGAAGGTTGCGTGTGATTGAATGTAGTTCTATACTTCAGTAAGCCTTACATACCTGGGGATAGAAGAAACAATTCAACTCTAGTTGATCTCTGTGCAAAATCCAGAACTCATGCTCTTCTTCCTCCTCTTAGTGTTCTCAAGAAACCCTCAAGCGTCAACAATGGTGAAAATACACCTATGGTTCTGTTTTAATACATTATTCAAGCCTAAAATGACTAAGGATTTAATTAAATTAGAATTGGAATGGACAAAAATACCCCTCTTAAAAACTGTTGTCTGAGTCTATGATACAATGGTCTATGTGACATAGACCATTGTATGAGTCGTAGATGACCTCTCATAAACAAAGGGTCCTAAAAATTGAGTTGCTAGAATTTGTCACAAAACCACTCTCTACGAGCTATAAACATTCTATGGGTCATTTGCTAAGTCTGTTCAAGATACTGAAAAGTTGAGCTTTGGACCATAAACTCCCGAAACCACTCTACGGGTTATGGAATTCTTTACGGGCCACATACTATCTCGTATATATATGTCAGACTTAGAAAAATTTTACCAAGTCATTTGGGGTTTTACGAGACCCATTCTATGAGTTGTAAACCTATCTGTGGGTCGTAAATGGCCCTCATGAATCGTTCCTTTGCAGTTTTTGTTAATCTTTTCTTAGTATCCTCTGTGCATCTGCTTCAGTTTAGGTAGAATGAAATTAGGGGCTGCTACACTAGCTAGAGGCAATAGTGTTCCAAATACACCTATTGCTCCACCTGCTCCTACCGCAGAGGATGACTTCATAGGAGACCTAGTGTTCCAAATACACCTATTGCTCCACCTGCTCCTACCGTAGAGGCTGACTTCATAGGAGGTATGACCATGCTCACTCAACTGGCAGCTGCTTAGAGTGGGAATCAAAGTTTACAAACTCCTAGTTCTAGCTGTAAGGATCCAACTATTGCTACAAGACTTAGAGATTTTTTGAGGATGAACCCACTAGTCTTTTCTGTGTCTAAGGTTAAGGAAAACCCCTAGAATTTCATTGATAAGATATGGAAGGTGCTAAAAGCTATGTTTGTGACTAAGACAGAGAGAGTTAAGCTTACTGCCTATCAACTCAAGGATGTGGCTAACGTTTGGTATAATCAATGGGAGCAGAGTCGAGTTGAGGATGTTGAGCCTGCTATTTGAGATAAGTTTGAGAGTAACTTCCTTAATCACTTCTTTCCCAGGAGTTGTGGGAGGCCAAAATTGAGGAGTTCGAGAATATGATACAGGAGGAGCTGGCTCTTAAAAGTTACGCCCTGAAATTCATCCAGTTATCTTGATATGCCCTAGAGATAGTCTAGGATATGAGAGTGAGGATAAAGAAATTCATATTTATGTTATGTAGACCTATGAAGAAGGTGAGTGAAGTGGTATTGTTGATCACAAGTATGGATATTTCTAGAATTATGGTCTATACATAGCAATTGAGGAGGATAAGAAAACATTTAGAAAGGAGCATCTGAGTAAGAAGGACAAGTTAGCAGGTCCAGAACCCATTCAGACTAAACAGAGTAACAGAGATAAGTCTTATTTCGAGAAGAGGTCCACTAGTTATGCACCATCCTCAGCCAGTGCACTAGCCCTAAGCTACAAGTATGATCAGAAGTACCAAGGTTGACAAAACTTTAGAGCACAAGGTTTACAATCTCAGGCTAGTGTAACCCTTGGCTTGAAATGGATGCCATTTTATGGGAAATATGGGAGGATGCACCTGGGAAAATGTAAATATGGAGGGAATGGTTGCTACTAGTTTGGCCAACCTGCCATTTCTAGAGTGAGTGTCCAATGTGGAGCAATAAGGCCCAGCCTTCTACCACAACACCACCAGCGAGGGGTAACCATAGAAGTGTTGCATTAGTGACAAGCAATCAAATAAATCATCTATATGTGATGGGGAACTGACAAGACAAGGAGGTCGCACCAGATATTAATATAGGTATGCTTCGACTCTTTACCTTTCATTATTGTACTTTACTTGATTCTGGTGAGACTTGTTCCTCTTTGACGCTATATATGGCTTGTAGATTTGAGATCCTTCTTGAGTGTTTAATTGAGCCATTTTTTATTTCTGCTCCTGTTGGTGAGTCCACTCGAGCCAAGAGAGTCTACAGAGATTAAGTGGTTTCAATCTATCATTGGGATACCTTTGGTGCTTTGATTGAGTTAGAGAAGATTGATGTTGATGTGATCCTTGGCATAGACTGGCTTCACGCCTGTTATGCCTCTGTTGATTGTAAGATCCTGACTGTAAAATTCTAGTTTCCAAATGAGCCCGTTATTAAGTGGAAAGGAGATTCTACTATGCCTAAATGTAGGTTTATTTCCTACCTCAAGGCCCAAAGACTAATCTCTAAGGGATGTATCTATCACCTCGTGGGAGTTAATTCAGATGATATTAAGCCTCCTACTCTTGAGTCTACCACAATTGTGAGTGATTTTAATAATGTATTTCCTTAGGAACTACCTGGAGTCCCTCTTTATAAGGGGATTGACTTCAAAATCGATGTTCTCCTTAACCTAGTCTATCTTTATTCCACCGTATAGAATGTCCATGCAGAGTTAAGGGAGCAGTTGAGAGATTTTCGAGAGAAGGGATTGATAAGGCTAAGTATAACTCCATGGGGTGCTCCGGTCATGTTTGTATGAAATAAAGATGGTTCTCTTAGGATCCATATTGACTACCACTAGTCGAATAAGGTGAAAGTCAAGAATAAGTATCCCATTTCGAGGATTGATGATTTATTTAACTGACTTAAGGTTGCCACTATTATCTCCAAGATGGACCTCTGATCAGGTTATCACTAGTTGAAAGTGAAAGAATGTGACGTCCTAAAGATGGTTTTTCTAACTTGATATGGTCAACATTTTCCTAATCGTGTTTATTGATGTTATTCTGGTATATTCCAGAGATAAGGAGGAGCATGTTAATCACCTCATAATTGCTTTGCAAACACTCAAGAATAATGAGTTGTATGTAAAGTTTTCAAAGTATGAGTGTTGGCTCAAATCTATGGCATTCTTAGGCCATATAATTTCAAGTGATGGTATTCGAGTGTACAGTCAAAAGATTGAGGCGATCAAGAATTAGCCTAGAATGACCTCACCGACAGATATAAGGAGTTTCCTAGGATTGGTTGGTTACCACCTTAGATTTATTGAAGGATATTCTTCCATATCCGCACGATTGACTAGAAAAGCTCAAGAAGAAGGTCAAGTTTCAATAGTCTGATGAATGTGAGAGGAGTTTTCAAGAACTGAAGACAAGGTTGACTACCGCCTCAATGTTGACCATGCCTGGTGGAACGGATGGATTTGTCTTCTACTGTGATGCTTCAAAAGTGGGATTAGGGTGTGTGTTGATGCAGAGAGGTAAAGTTGTTTTCTATGCTTCTAGACAACTTAAAGTGCATGAGAAGAATTATCCTACTCATGACTTGGATTTGGAAGTAATGGTGTTTTCCCTCAAACTATGGTACCACAACTTGTATGGGGTGCATGCTGATGTATTCATGGACCATAAGAGCCTGCAATATGTCATCACCCAGAGGAGCTTAATTTGAGTCAAATGAGATCACTTGAGCTACTCAAAGACTATGACATGAGCAGTATCTACCATCAAAGTAAAGCTAATGTTGTTGTTGATATCTGAACAGGTTGTCAATGGTAAGCATCTCACATGTGGAGGAAGAGAAAAGAGGAGTTGGCTAAAGAAGTCCACATATTGGCAAGATTGGGAGATCAACTACACGAATTGGGTGAAGTCAGAGTACTTATGGATAATGGGTCTGCATCATCTCTAGTAGTGGAGGTGAAGGAGAAACAAGATCAATATCCTATCTTACTACAGCTGAAAGTAGATGTGCATAAACAAAAAGTGATGGCTTTCGCCAAAGGGGGAGATGCCTAATGTTTATGGTGTTCGAGGGAGGATATTGACAGAGGCCCATAATTCCTGATATTCCATCCATCCAAGATCAACTAAGAAGTACAACAACTTGAGAGAAGTATACTGGTGGAGTAGAATGAAAAAAGACATTATTGAGTTCGTTTCCAAGTGCCCAAATTGTCAACAAGTTAAAGTTGAGCACCAAATGCCATGTGGAGTAGCTCCGAATTTTGAGATTACGGAATGGAAATGGGAGATAATTAATATGGACTTCGTTACAGGGTAATTGAGAAACTATTGATGTTGCTCAACCTGACTACTCAAAGGAAGAAGGGGCGGTCATCTTCAGTATATTACCCAACATTAGAGGTCGAGGTCGAATTCCACAGGGAACAATGTGTCAGAGAATGCGGAGCAAGGACCTATGGCTACTAGATTTTGATTTGATAGGTGAATATCAAGCAAGGGTTCTAACTAAATTAGGGCGAGACTAAACTAACAACTATTCCTACAAACAACTGGGTAAGGATTAATCAAGCAAGTGAGCAAGGATAGAGGTTATGAGAATCAATCAAAACTCAATTGATCTTTCACACTTAGCTTTAACTAAAATCTATGGGTAGGCAAGGTTGCGTGTAATCACCCCATATAGGGGACTGATATATTGCAAAAGCGAACTATGACCTCTCATGCGAGATGCTTAAAGACACGCCTGGCTTGAACACCAAAAAGCAAAACACCCAAGACCTTAGTCGTTGAGTTCCTTTTGATGATTTCAACTTAAAAACCCATGACTATCATGCAAAATCTTCCCCCTCAACTATACCCGCTAGAGAAACAATTGAAGGATTAAGCTAGAATTAAGGACCTACCTCAAATAAAAGGTAAATAAGAATATGAAAGAACCCATAATCAATTCAAGGAATTAAAGAAATTTGGGAGAAACCCTCTTGATTTTCCAAGTTAATAATCAACTAAGCATGAAAACAAGATTAATAATCAAGAATCATATATAAATAAATAACCAAGCTTCAATTAAATCTATAAATTTAGCTTTCAAAACAAGGAAAGAATGAGTGAGTGAAAAATGTTACAAATGAAGCCCACACTCTTTAATCCACTCAAGAATTTGTAGAAAATTTACTCTAAATCCTCGCCCTAAACTAAATCTACAATAAGGTGTGTTCCACTTCTTCAGGATTGTATCAATGTTCTTCTATGTATGAATTGATTAAGAATGAGGGTTAGGAGTATGTGCATATTGTGATTTTGGGAGTGAAAATGGTGAATTTCTGAAACTGACCTGACGATGGCCACTGCAACATTTCATGATTGTACTCAATATTTTACGATCGCAGAGGTTGTGTCCCCTTAAGCTCCACCTTCACTCCTAAGGCTTGCACGTTTGCACCTCTCTGTATGTTACAACTTTGTGATCGCAGGCCTAAAGGCCGAGTTCATAGAGTATATCTGCTACCAGGTACAATTTTGTGCATAGCTGCTTTTGGCTCCAATTCAGCTCCGTTCTTAAATTCTCCTTAGCTCAGTCAAATCTAACCCATAACTACTTGTAACATACACCATTCAAAACATAATTACCCTCATGTTATGGGATTAACACCAAAAAAACATAAGAAAAGATCAAGAAATGAGTGCAAGTCATGCACTCATCAACACCCCCAACTTAAGAGTTTGCCTGTCCTCAAGCAAAACCAAACCAAACGCGGTGGGCTAGCAATTTAAGCACACAATCCCAACTTCACTTTTACAATAATCAAATCATGATTATGAAAATGGTTAGTACCAACAACCAGCACAAGCATGTGGATTCCTATTGAGTAACTCCCTCTTACTTCAAAAGCATATCTTTTAACTGAAAGCATAATTTCTGGGAATGACCAAGAGACAACACAATTTCTTAAGGAGTGACTCAAAGTCCTAGTCAACTAACAAGTTCCATTTGACTCAAAGTTAGAGAAGCATCTATATCACCAATCCATTTTAATTTGCATGTCCTCACAAAAAGAAAGAAAGTACTTAAAGAGCACACAAGAATTTACAATGAACAAGAGACAAGGACTGAAACACTCACACTCACCAAAAAAAACATCTTGTGTAAAGAAATGTCACACCATAGTCTTGCATTTATTTTCAATCAACATTGGCTCAATTTCATTTGGTTGTAAATCTCAAAGGGCTTTGTAGGCATGTAATATAGGCTAAGGGTAGGGTTGGGTACAATTTGAACAATTGTGACTAACCCTTCTTAAGTCCCACAAATAACATTCATTCTTTTTAAACTTTTTCACTTTTTTCCTTTTTTGCATCACACCAATGGACATTTAAGCCTTCTTTTTCATTTAGGTGCCCCACTAGCAACCATTTTTTAACTTAGGAGGTTTCTTTTTGCTCAAGAACTTTTTCTCTATTTTCTTTTCATTTTAAAAGCACTCTTTTTCTTTTGTTTTCATTCCGCCATTCATTTTTCTTTTTGCTTTTCTTTTCACAAACCCCCAACTAATAGACACCCTTTTTTTTCTCCTACCTCAGCCCCAACTTAGTCTTAAAGCTCATCTATCACAAGCATGCAAAACTCAAGGAGGGATAAGGGTTCAAAAGGGGTATGTCTTTTCAAAAAAGGCTCAAGGCTTGTGTTAAGATAGCCAATAAAAAGGATTAGGCTCAAAAGCGACATTAGGGATAAAATCAATGCATTTGGTGGCTATTTAGGCTAAGTGAACTCAATTTAAATCAAGGAATGCTTACGATCATTTTCCCTGCCAAATTCTATGAAGAGCAATATTT
Organism: Solanum ossicruentum; assembly: GCA_025774065.1. NCBI lineage: Eukaryota > Viridiplantae > Streptophyta > Magnoliopsida > Solanales > Solanaceae > Solanum > Solanum ossicruentum. The sequence goes on from JAOTQR010007828.1 coordinate 7,852, forward strand.
CAAGACCAACAAGGTAAGTTCTAGGTGATACAAGTACACACAAGGAACAAAACAAAAACTCATAACACACATGACATGCAAATTAAACAGGAAGAATCAACTAAACTCTCAAGTAATGTACGAGGGACTCATTTTTCAAATATTTTCATCTTGCAAGTAAAGACCCACAGAAAGAATAAAAGTGCTGTCTCAAAATCACTCTAAAACCATTTTCTTTCAAAATTTAGAGGGATACATATTTTGTACAATCCACAACACTTAACTTAATACGCTAGTAACAAAGAAGTCAAAATCCCCAATGTATAGCTCCAACTAGAGTCAATGGTTACTCAAACTTCACCAAAAAACTCAGTTGCACACACATACTCACACACCGATCGATGGTTTTCCCTTAAGAAAGCCATCACTCAATCTATCAGAGGGAACCATCGATCACACACACCATTAAAAAGAAAAATAGAAAACTACCATAATCTACAAAAATAGCTAAACCTAAACACAATATATACAAGACCATAAAGGGCATGCCATGGTTAAAATAATCAATTAAAATTTATTCAAATTATAGGAGCACCCCTAACTACACCTGTACTGTGACATCACAGTACTACCACAAAGTAAAAGGAGAGAGGAGGGACTCCCTGAGATGATCCCTTGGCACTCTGACCTAAATCTCCTCACCATAGTCGATTTCCAAGGCATTAACATAGAGTTCGGTTGTCATGGAATGTTTGATTCCAAAAATAGTCCCAAGCAATGGTGCCATTTTTTATGTCACTCAACCTAACTACTCAAATGCAAAAAGGGTGGTCATCATCAGTCGGTTACCCAACTTTAGAGTTCGGGGTCGAATCCCACAGGAAACAATGTATCAACAAATGAACTGAGCAAGGAACTATAGCTACTAGATTTTGATTTGACAAATGAATACCAAGAAAGGGTTATAACTAAATTGGTGGGAGACCAAACCAATAACTACTCCTGCAAATAGTTGGGTTAGGATTAATTAAGCAATGAAGCAAGGATAGGGGATGTGAGAATCAATCAAAACTCAGTCGATCCATCACGCTTAGCTTCAAATAAACTCTATGGGTAGGCCAGGTTGCTTGTAATCACCCCGACTAGGGGAATGCTATGTTACAAGAGCCAACTGTGGCCTCTCATGTGGGATGCTCAAAGACATGTCTAGCTTGAATACCCAAAAGAAAAACACCCAAGAGCTTAGTCGTTGAGTTCCTTTTGAGGATCTCAACTTAAAAACTCATGACAATCATGCAGAATCTTCCCCCTCAACTACACCCACTAGAGCAACGATTGAAGGATTAAGCTAGAATTAAGGACCTATATCAAATCTAAGTTAAATAAGAAGATATGCAAGAACCCATAAATCAATTCAAGGAATTAATGTAATTTGGGAGAAACCCTCTTAATTGTGCAAGTAAATCATCAACTAAGCATGAAATCAAGAGTAATAATCAAGACCCACATATAAATAAATAACCAAGCTTCAATTAAATCTACAAATTTAGCAATCAAGAACAAGGAAAGAAAGAGTGAGTGAAAGATATTACAAATGAAGCCCACACTCTTCAATCCACTCAAGAATTTGTAGAAAATTTGCTCTAAATCCTCACCCTAAAGTAAATCTACACTAGAGTGCATTTCTCTTCTTGAAGAATGTATCAATGTTCTTTATATGAAATGATTAAGAATGAGATTTAGGAGTGCATGTATATTGTATTTGGGACTAAAAATGGTGAATTTCTAAAATTTTAACAATGCTGACCACTGTAACATTCCACAATCGCGCGCAATATTCTGTGATCGCGCAGGTTGTGTCTCCTTAAGCTTTGCCTTCGCACCTGGGACTAGTGCTTTTGTACCTCTCTATATGTTACAACTCTGCATCATGGACTTGAAGGCTACTTTCTTAGAGTGTATTTACTGTCAGGTACCATTTTATGCATTTCAGCTCCTTTTGGCTCTAACACAGCGCTGATCTTAAACTCTCCTTTATCTCACTCAAATCTTACCCAAAAGTAACTATAAAATACACCATTCAAAGCATAATTATCCTCAATTAATGTGATTAACAAGACAAAATCATAAGAAAAGAGCAAGAAATGAGTGCTAGTGATGAACTCATCACTCGCAAACAATATGATTTGATTTGGGTGATGGTTGATTGAATGGCAAAATCTGCACACTTCTTGGTAGTAAAGATGATTGATACTATAGAGGATTATGCTCGGTTACACATAAGAGAGATCAATAGATTGCATGGAGTCCACTTGTGTATTCAATTCACTACTCAAGTCTGGAGGTCTTTCTAGAAAGGCTTAGGTTCAAAGTTGAACCTTAGCACTGCTTTTTTCCCATAGAATGATGGCCAGGAAGAGCACACAAGACATTGGAGGATATGTTGAGATCCTGTGTCATTTACTTCAAAGGTAATTGGGATGACCATTTGCCTCTGATTGAGTTCGCCGGCAACAACATCTTCTATTCAAGTACTCAAATAGCCCCATGTGAGACACTCTATGGGAGGAGATGTAGATCACCAATTGTAAAGTTTGAGGTAGGTGAAGCAGAATTGATCAGATCAGACTTGGTTCACTAAGCCATGTTGAAAGTACACATTATTCGAAAAAGGTTGACGATTACACAAAGTCAATAGAAATCCTACAACGATGTTAGATGAAGAGACTTAGCATTTGAGGTCGACGATTGGTTATATTTGAAGATGTCATCTATGAAGGGTGTAATAAGATTTGGGAAGAAGAGAAAGTTGAGTCAGAGGTATATTGGCCCTGATCAAATTATAAAGAGAGTGAGTAATGTGGCTCATGAGTTAGAACTACCACCAGAGTTATAGGCCATCCATTAGTCTTCCATATGTCAATTCTTAAAAAGTGTTTGGGAGACCCACAATTGATTGTTCTTGTTAAGAGTATTGGAGTAAAAGACAACTTCAGCTATGAGCAGATTCTTATCCAAATCCTTGATCATTAGGTTCGCTAGTTAATAACCAAAGAGATTGTATCTATAAAGGTGTTGTGGAGGAACCAATTTGTAAAGAAGCTACTTAAGAAGTGGAGAAGGATATGAAGGCGAAGTACCCTTATATACTCTTTCCTTCAGATGATTAGATAGTTGACAGTAATGATTTCTTTCTAAATTCTTTAATTTTGTATTCCTTAAATTCCCAATCCATTTTGAGTTTGATAGATTATAGAGCTCTAGGGTTCGAGTGAGGATTGACTTGATGTATTGACTAGCTATTAGTTTTACTCTGAGTATTTTGACTGATTGATTGTATGTGTGAGATGAGATATGTTTGATTGTTAGAGTCCATAGGGAGATTTGTGCCTTGATTAAGTTTCCTAGATTTCTCTCATTCGAGGACGAATAATACCACTGGGGAGATAATGTAATACCCCCAAATTTTTTCCACCTAGTTTAAGTAATTGCATAGATAAAATAGAGAAAAATGATTGAGAAAAATTACTAGAAGAGCAACCACGAGGGCCATCTATGGCCTGTATAATGATCTACAACCTGGAGAATTGGCCTCGTAAATCCTATAGGTGGCTCGGTGAAGTTATCTAAGTCTAAGGCCCATGTATGAGACAAGATACGACCCATAAAATAATCCACGACCGTAGATTAGGTTTCGTGGGTTGGTGATCCAAACATCAATTTTTTAGTATTTTGATTTTAGAGTTATTAGACGACCTATAGAAGTTTTTACAGCTCATAAAAGTGGTTTCATGGATAGTGTGCCATATTACTGCAACTCAAAGTTTTGGAAACCTTACCTTCAAGAGGTCATCTGTTGTAGAATTTGTCGGTAGTTTTTATGAAGAGTACTTTTGTCTATTCCTATCTCTTTTTAACCCAATCATTGGACATTTTAGACTTAACTAAAGTCCTAAAATAAAACCCTAAGCGCATTTTCACCTTTCATCCATGTTTAGGAATTCTTGAGAGAACCAGAGGAGGAAGAAAAGCAAGGGTTTCAAGTTCAAGCGCCGGGATCGATTGAAGTTTGATAGTTTCTTCTATTTCAAAGTATGTAAGACTTACTAAAGTATTGAACTATGTTCATTCACGCACCCCTTTTCCTTCTTTAAGTCAAAAGTGAGAAGTAGAGTTGAATCTTGAGAATCCTATAACCTAAATAAAGAATTGTCTACAATTTCTTTTGAGTCCCCATGATTATGAACCATATAATTAATGCATTTCACTATTGTTCATATGAGATTTGGATATAAATTGTACGCACTGGCATCATGAACTCCAAATTACATAATTTTATGAAATAATTCTATGCATGGACTAAGTAGAGGCTTGAGTTTTATTATCTGAGTTGAGTAACTTGAGCATAATCGAGCATAAGAGGCTTGTTGCATTTTAATCACATGTATTTTTATACATTTTACTTGTATTACATGCTAAGTCAATTGAGTGAGACTGAATGACCATATGAGTGTATGTTGAGCCTGATTGATTTTCGTGATTGACTGAGTTGATGAGAAATTGAGATGAGATAAGTTGAGGTAACCTAATGAGGTTGAGATTTGAGTTGTTTGATTGAGTATCATTTAGGTTTGAGTTGATTAATAAGTTGATCCTTTTTTAGTCTTGAGAGGAGTATCGAGCACCAAGTTAGGAGAGAGTAAATAACTACTCTAATCCATAGAACTACGTTGCCAGCGTAGGATAGTCGTTTAGCACGTTCTGGTTATTCTTGACCCAAAAGATGGACATTTATTATATATCCATGAGAGAGTTGAACGTCCTTTACCTTGGCATGTTTTGGATGGGCGTGACAATGATGTTGCCTTCGTTGTGTATCACTAAACTAAAGGTGGTGAAATTAGATGTCGATTAAGAGAAACTCCTAAGCAAACACTAACTGAACGTAATATTTCTCAACTGAGTTTGATTTAATTGAATTTATTTTAAAAAACATGATTTACTTTAAACTTGCATCTTTATTTAGATGAGTTGTGAGTTGTTGAGTTGAGGTGAGTGAGTTGAGTTTTACTTTCCCGAGCTATTTTAAATACTAGTGTATTCCGTGTATTGATATCCATTTGGACCTGCATCATTTCATGATGCAGATACAGGTGATAGAAGACTTTATCTTGCACATCATTGAGGTCCAGTTCAGTGCATTCTCAGAGTTGGTGAGACCTCCTTACTTTCCAGAGGAGCCTTTTTAGTTCTTGTTTTCATTTGAGTATTTTATTTCTTTGATTGGAGTACTCATGGCCTATCATATAACCATTTATATTGTTGGTTAGAGGCTTCATAGACATTGAGTAGAGGATTTGTTGAGTACTATTTATTTCCAAGCTTGATCATTTGGAACTATGTCTTACTAGAGCTATATTCATTCTATAATGTCATTTTACTTGAGTACTCCATTGTTGAGTTGATGTGATGATGAGGCCAGGTGTTTCTCTGTGGGAATCAATAATGGTTCTTCAAGTGTCGGCCGCACCAGGGGTACCTTACCAGAGTGTGACAATAATAGCATGAAATCAACTATATTTAACAATGGACAACAATAAATGAGAAGTATAAGTGACAACACAATGAAATAAGTATATAATATATCAACAATATCAAGAACACACATAAGGATTCAGGTCTCCACACCATGCTTCTTTTGGGAAATAGGTTCTTTGATATTGACTATATTGAATCATTTTAATATGTTTTCCTTTGATATTACCATGTCAGAATATAGCTGTCACGCCCCCGGAGGGTGCCCAAGACGTGGGCAGCACCTAAAGATTATTGCTAGTCCCCAAACGAACCACTTGGCCTCATCACAATTATTCATTCAATAAACTCTAATCAGTGAAAGACATAAGGAAGTAAATGGGCCCATCTATCAAATCTCAAAGTAATATAATAATTGAAAGGCTAGTAGAAAAAACTAGTTCAACAAGTCTTAACAATCAACATTCAACTCGAGTCTATGAAGCCTCTATCACTATCAAGTGGTGCCAATGATAGACCCATGGATACCTCAATCTAAATAAATCTAATCAAGTCTATCTCTAAATCAAGATAAAATAAATATAATGGATCCCCCAAAGTAAGGGAGGCTCACCAATCAGCTGACTGCTCAAATCCTGAATGATATGCCTATTAACGATCACTAATATCTTATGTGCATCATAAAATGACGCTGCGCCAAGTGGCGTCGGTACAAGGAATGTATGATATGTAAAATAGCTGAATGAAACAAAAATAGGTAGAATAATATGGACCAATCATCAACTCAGAATATTAACTAATCATCATGTCAAATGTCTACTATAGCAAGAATAAAGAGTAAACAAGTGACCTATCAAATAATTAATTCATCAATCAAATCAGACTCATCTCAAAGAACCCAACTCAACTCATCTCTTGACTTAGAGTACTCAAGGTGGGAGCTTTCTGGGAGTTTCTCTTATCCAATAACAATCACTTATGAGCCAGTGATTGTACAACAAGATTTAAATTTTGACATAGTCGTTCTGCACTTGTCAGGTAGAGAACATATCGAATCCACTAGGGACCCCAGCAAATCAAATAAGTCCTCTATTGTTCAAGGACTCTATCAAGAGGGAACCCAATGTGATGGTTCTAATCCTCACCTACGCTTGGAAACGTATTCAATGAGTTTGACTTGGATTAACTCTTACTCTTTTAGTGTTGGATACAACTCCCAAGAATCAATACTCATAAGACAATAAATCTAATCAAATCATCTCAATCAACTCATCTCAAATCAGCCTCTTGGAGGCAACTCATCATTCAATCAGTCTCATAGGGACTCTCATCAATCAACAACTCCATCAATAGCTCAAGTTATAGAACAATCATTAGGGAACAATCGAATAGACAAATCATTAGAGTTCATTTATGTAGACTCATAGGACTATCAAGCTCCACCAACTCATCATCTCATAATTCTCACATCACAATCACAATCGACAGTCTCAAATCAAGGCTCTAGACTCAATCCTTAGGTTCATTCAGGAATGCTTTAAAAATTATCATGTGGAGTTGTGCAATATCTCTTGAAAAGTAATCAATTCAAGAAACAAGTTTATGATGATCCTCAAGTTATGAAAATACATGTAAATAATAAAATTTTCAAGAAAATCTTTATAAAACCATTCAAGAATAATGTATGTAGACTAGTTTGACTTTCAAATCTTCTATGACCGTCTATGAGGCACATGAAAGAATAATCTCATGCTTTTAGTTTAGCATTACATATCAGAGTGAATCTATCAATAATACTTGACTGCAATAAAAGTCATTCCACTTTTCTCCCGTTGGTCTAGCGACTTCGACCGGGTGAGATGACTGAAAGGAGAGGGTGACTGATAAGGAAGCCCCTTACATGTAGTAAGGAAGGTGATATCAGTTGGTATGTTGCGATCGAGAAAAGATGGACAACCGGAGAAATCCACTTTGACGTAACGCATCGAGTAGAGAGATCGGCCATCTTGCGCCTCATCCCGAAACCGTACGGGCCTAAATTCGGTCATAGCGGTCATACCTTTATTTACTTCAAGTTCGGTCCCACGTTTTTTGAGACTTCAAGAATTTTCCTTCGAATTTTCCGATCTACGCTCTTCTCTTTCTCTTCTCTCAATCTCTGACTTTTCAATAACTTAGAAAGGACTTAGAATGGTATTTTTGACCATTTTTATGCTCAAAACAACCTATTTTGATCGTGTATTGAGTTTAGAAGGGGTTGAGAATTGTCCGGAGTGCCCCTCCTTAATTTTTAGAAATGTTTCATCTCATGATAGCCCAGTCCGCGATGCGAACTGGGTGTGCACCGGTGTATTTTTTTAGAATTTTTCCAAATGAATTTTCCAATCCCATCAAAGAAATTTAAAAAAAATAAGTGCATGATGCGCCTCTGTTGTATACTCTCACTATTTTTCATTTTTGGATCAAAAAATTATCTTTTGATCCGATCACTCTTAAAATCGATCGAGACAATTTTTCACTTAAATTTTTCATGGTAAGCGCATATCCAACCTCAGATTTGCAAAAGAAGCATGGGAAGATGCATTATGCACACATCTCTATTCTAGGGGTATTTCGATAATTTTATTGAGTGTTACATCATCTCCCCCTTGCGATTATTCATTCTCGAATGATGAGTAAGGATGGAGATCATGACACGAATAGACTCTAAATTCACCTTAAACGCTCACTTATATCAATCCGACTCTCGACTATTCCTCAATCAACTCTATTTGGACTTAAAAATAGACAATCAACTCAAGAATAGACAATCAATTTAGTTAAGGTATGGAAGTTACCTTCAACACTCTCATCATTAGGAACAAATAGGTACAAATATTTTTCTTTCATCTCTTCCCCAGCTTCCCATGAGGCTTCCTTAATGAATTCATTTCTCCATAGGACTTTGACTGAGGCTATCTCTTTGGTTCTCAACTTGCGAATCGGGCGATCAAGGATTTTGACCAGAATCTTTTCATAGGACAAAATATCCTTTACTCCAATAGTCTCAACAGGGATCACCAAGGCAGGATCTACCAAGAACTTCTTCAGTATCAAAACGTGAAACACTGGATGAATAAAGTCAAACTCAGAAGGCAACTCTAACTCATAAGCAACCTTCTTAATCCTCTTTACAATCTAATAAGGTCCAATATAACGAGGACTCAATTTCCCCTTCTTCCCAAATCACATGACACCTTTCATAGGTGACACTTTCAAGTATACCTAATCATTTACCTTAAACTCTAAGTCTCTCCTCCTCTCTTCTGTATAAGATTTCTGGCGACTGTGCAGTCTTTAACCTCTCTTTGATGACCTTAACCTTCTCCATCGATTGGTGGACAAGATCAAGCCCGATCAACTCGGCTTTTCTAACCTTAAACCACAAAATTGGTGCTCTACATCTCCTCCCATACAAAGCTTCGTAGGGGGCCATCTGAATGCTCGCATGATAGCTATTGTTTATGCAAATTCAGTCAATGGTAGGTGATCATCCTAGTTTCCTTTGAAATCAAGAACATAGGCTCTCAACATATCCTCTAATGTCTGAATTATATGGTTTGCCTGGCCATCTGTCTGTGGATGGAAGGTTGTGCTTAGATTCACTTCAATAACTAATTCTTTCTAGAAGTATCTCTATAATTGGGAGGTGAATTGAGCTCCTCCTTCTGGCACGATGGACAAGGTAATCCTATGCAACCTCACAATCTCTTGGATTTATAACTTGGCATACTCCTCTGCAGTGTTGGATGTCTTAACTACTACAAAGTGAGCAATTTGGTCATCCTATCCACAATCATCCATATCAAATCATGTTTCTTTTAAGACCTCGGTATACCCGTAATGAAATCCATATTGATCATCTCCCACTTCCATTCAGGAATCTCAAAATTCTGAGCCAATCCACATGGTCTTCGATGCTCAACTTTCACTTGCTTGCAATTCGGGTACTTGGAAACAAACTCACAATATCCCTCTTCTTTCCACTCCACCAATAGACTTTCCTCAAGTTGTGATTCATCTTGGTAGAGCCAAAATGAATGAAATATCTAGATCTATGGAATCCATGATAAAATCTCGAATACTATCAACGTATCAAATGCATAATTTACTCTAGTATCGCAACACTCCAATCTCCCCCTTTGGAGAAGACCATCACTTTTTGTTTATGGACAACCTTCTTCAATTACGGTATGACAGGATCTTGGTCTTCCTTTTCATTTACCTCTGTAACTAGGGATAAAGCAGACCCATTCTAAGCACTAACTCCTCCCTTACTATTTTCCTCAAGTTGGACTCCTAATCGAGCAAATGGGTGCTCTTCTTTAGCTAGCTCCCTCTTTCCTTTGTCAACATGAGTTGTGCTACCCATAGACAACCTGCTAAGAGCATAAGCAATGATGTTAGCCTTACCAAGATGGTAGAGGATTCTCATTTCATAGTCCTTGAGCAACTCCAACCATCTCCCCTATCTTAGGTTTAGCTTTTTTTGACAGAAGAATACTGCAAGCTCTTATGGTCAGTGAACACATCTACATGTACTCCATACAACTACTGGCACCATATAACTGCAAATAATACAGCTGCCAACTCAAGATCATGAGTTGGATAATTTCTCTCATGAACCTTAAGTTGTCTATGAAACACCCCTCATGTGCTTTGGAATGTCTCATAATCGTAATTTCCTTATATGTCGAAATTCGCACATGATTTCGAAAATCTGACTTCATATTCTTGATCAAGGGGAAAATTTGAGTGGGAACTGACATAACTCATATTTTAAAATACCCATACAAAAAAATGATTTTTGCTAATTTTCGATTTCTAGTGGTTATCCGCACCTAGGCCGCAAAGCGCCTAGGGCACAGACTACTGTAACTTGGTATGTGCGTTTGGTTCGTGTCACGCCTAGGGTGCAGACCAGCATAAAATTTTCCAAGTTTGCTTATTGTAACACCCCACATTTTATATGTACTAATGCTATTTAAATAAATCATGTTATGGTTTGGTCAAATTTGCATCAA
>JAOTQR010007849.1:0-18426 GCA_025774065.1 Solanum ossicruentum
GTATGTATATATGTATGTATGTATGTATATATGTATATATATGTATATATATGTATATATATGTATATATATATGTATATATATGTATATCAGAGATACACGGGATTAAAATTAGATGTAATTTATTTCAGATACATTGTATCCAAGGGCATTCGCATGTATCTTACTCTCCAACTGATCTCTCATTTATCTTGCTCACCTCTTTTTTTTCTCGCCTACCCCTCTTCTTCTCTTGCCCGCCACAGAATTTTTGCCGTCTTGTATATGTACAATATAGATGCACTAAAAGTCTTTAATAGAACTCCCCAAAAGGTGCTTTTCGTTCACCATTGGCTTAGGGTGTCCTCTAACTGAAAAACTTCCAAGTCAACTAGCTTTGCTTAAGCATTTCTCTCTACAGAGGCCCCGTCTAAAGTTCTAATCCTTGATTCAAGCTCTGCTCTGGGAGAATGACCCCACCCGATGTGATCGATGTCTCACCTCGACCTGTTCGTGCTGTCGAGCGAACACCTACTTTGAGGAGAAAGTGTGCCCCTAGACACACGAGCAATCCAACTCGTAGGATTTCCTTTTTCTCTTCCGCTTCTTACTTTTGTAGGTAATAAGGATATCTGAGAGAACTCTTACTCATACCTTACTATTCTTCGGAATTGTCCGCTCATAGCATGATGGAAGTGTCCAACTATAGCATAACATATTGCTTTAATGGCTCAATATGAAAGACAACTAACTCTACAACTTTGAGTGTCATATCTTCCTAAATCAAGTTGTTTACCGTCTGATTTGCAACCCCTATTACATCAATAGAAGCTCTTGATGCAATATCTGGTGGTGAAAGCATTCCAGCAAGAGCTCTTACTCTAACAGAACTAGTGCCATCAACTCCAACTGTCCTTATAGATAGGAGAAAGTCACCTCCTCTCCTTAGAGTCAAATGGTTTTCAATTCTTCAAATCCATTATATTGGGAGGCCTAACGAGTGACAAAGATTAACAATTCAATTGCTAATTCAAATTGCCACTCAAAGAGATTGCACATCTACTTATTTCTGGATGAAGATATATCGGCCTTATGATTGCTAATTGAGGCCTAAGGTAAAGTAGTAATTATATTAAATGTACTAGCAATGACTTTCGAGAAATTATTGATTCAAACCTTTCTATTACTACACCCCCTCTCCACTATATCAAATAGCGCACTAGACTTAAAAGAAAGAAGTGTCAAATATGGCCAATCGCTGGCTGAAAGAAGCAAGCAAAGAGTCTTACACTAAAGAAAAACCCTATTAGTTCAAGTGGCACAACACCTTCGATCGATCATAGGGCCTATTCTATCCTTACTGAATTTATTCTATTGAAGCGTAACGTAAAATGGTTCTTCTCATCATGCATCTCGTTATTTTGGAAGTTCCAGAATCTTGTTTGTGGATTTTTATAACAAAGGAAAGCATCCTACCCTAATACTATGTTATTTGATTGAAATAAGTTCCATGTTGCTCATCTCTCCTCGAGGCCATGGATGGGATCGAACCATTATTCCAGGATTTGCAGTCTAATACATTTCCATTATGTTACCTAGCTAAACCCACCACCTCATGCGCCAAAAGTAAATAAGAACGGGAAACTCCTTATGGGTTGTATTCGAAGATCTAGAAAGAGATATATTTATGTCAGCAATAGAAAATCAAGATTATGGAATTGTTAATTCTCTCTCAATGTATCTGTATTTTAGAATGTATCTTTTATCCTAGATACATATCAAATACATGTATTTAATGTGTTTTGCTTGTATCTGGGATACATAGACTATCTTGCATTCTCTCTCACCATCTTCTTATTTTACTCACTTTTTCCTCCTATTTCTGTGTATCTAACTTGAAATCTGCTATAGTGAGACAATATAATTCAAAATATAGGGAGAATCAATAAATATGGAAGGACAATTAGATAGTTTTCTTTTGAATATTTGATTTAGGATCATTAGTTCAAATGTCATCTGAAAAAACATTATTTGAGATTCAAGTCGTGACTTCAAAAAAATTTAAACGTAAACTTGACTCGTAATTTTATATTTTATATAAAAAATATGCATCATTTTAAATTTTGTAAAAGAAATCTCATGTTCAGTGAGAAGAGATTGATTGTGTTATGCCAAAAGATTATACATAAGAATAACTATCTACTATTATTATTAGCTAGTGAATCTTTATAATCTTATGCGTATTTCAAAGTTTGTAATCATAATATTTATTTATAAAAAATTAAGGAGATATGTGATTTATCAATGTGGCATCTTAGAATATTTTGGTATCTTATTTATGAATTGTGGTTTGCTCATTACGTGAGATCATATAAGAATTAAGGAAATTTTGATTGTTCTCAAAATTTTTGGAGTTTATATGTTTATGAAAAAGATACAACTTAAGAAAATTCAAATTATATGTCCAAACAAAACTTTAACTTTAAAAAATCTAATTTTAAATTATGACTCTATATTTACATATCCAAATGACGCTTAATTAATGCATACTCACCAATGGTGCATCGGATATATAATGATTATACATTATTATACATTAAGTGGTATATTTGACAATTAATAAAGAAGTAACTTATTTATGTAGTAATGTTTTATACAAATTAATGATAATATTTGATAGCTAGTTGAGAAATAAGTAATTCATGTATAAATTTAATATGTTGTTTGATTTATAATTTAGAAACTCGTTTAATTAATACATGTATAAATTATAAAAGAATTAGTGTGTCTTCTTATACATGCATGATAAAAGATGAAATGAATAATATGTGCATACCTTATTAATATGCGCATAACTAATGCTCACATAACTATAGGCAGCTACCCGACCCTAAAGGGGTTTGTTTGGTATAGGAGATGTGATAAACAAGGAGTTAATATCACAGCTCATCACTCAACTATAGAATATTTTCACAGAAAGTCACTCAATCTTTATTTTTAATTCTAAAGTCATTCAACTATGAGTTTTCCCTCAAAAAATCACTAATCTTTCATTTTTAATTCAAAAGTCACTCAACTATCTACGTTTCACTCTCAAAGTCACTCAACCTATGTAATTAATTTTTATTTCTAATCAATACTCCAAAAATTAGAAGTATTTCCATTTAAATCATTTAATCACATTACACTTGAACCAACCCGCTAAAAAAATATGGATCCAATTATTTGATTTTTTTCGAATCAAATAATTTTTCATAAATGGCTTGGATCAACTTCAGGACAAGCCATTAATAAATGAACCTCCGATAATTCTCCCACGAGAGGAACAACCCGTGACCTAATTGAGAAATTTTTTATGATTTATTTATTTGTGGTTTTGTTAATCTAATATGTTTTAGAACCATTTATTTAAGGACATAAAAACATATGTGAGTTATTTATTGTATTTTTTTCTTACATAAAGTATTATTTTGTGTCGAATTTCTGAATCTCGTGATTTTTAATTGTATTCAGGCTATTCAAATGTAATCTTGTCACCTGCAATGCATTTTTTATGCTTGTTTTCAAAGTTGGAATCAAATAATTTTTTGCGAAAAAATTATTTGATTTGGAAAAATAAAATAATTTGTTCCATATTATGTTTTTAGTAGGTCTGATCAAGTGGGGTGAGTTATTAAAGGATTTAAATGGATATATTTTTTAATTTTTAAAATATTGGTTAGAAATATAAGTTAATTAAATAGGTTGAATGACTTTGAGAGTAAAACTTTAATAGTTGAGTGACTTTTAAATTAAAAATCAAAGTTGAGTGACTTTCTGAGAAAAAAATTCATAATTAAGTGACTTTGGAATTAAAAAAGAAAGTTGAATGACTTTTTGCGAAAAGAATCATTAGTTGAGTAACTTAACTCTATAAACAAGTTATAACATAAATTTTAGATATTGCATAAATAATTAATTATCTCACCATATATAGTATGATTTATCCATTATTATAATATAAATAATAAAATAAATAATCTCAAAATTAATATAAATTCCTAACTAAATATAAAATGAATAACTTTATATTTTATCTTAAAATTATTATATTTTATTCCTCTTACCAAACTATCCAAAAAAGTGTTTTCGCCCATCACTAGCACCGTTATTATGTTATAAGCAATAAATATACACACAAGAAAAGTGCAACCTGGATTTCCTCCTCAGGAAACTTCTCCACCACCATCATTGTTGATGGCAATCAGGAGTTATCAAATTAGTTCATAAAATCATGATTTATTAAATTAGATTTATATAAGTTTAGATTAATTATTGGTTGATTCATTTACTAGCTTAATTTATTTCACATCAATTCATTTCAGCCTATCAAAGTATATATATGAGCTGATTTATGAAAAAAATTATTAAAATATTTTTTTTAGAATTCTTTTAATAAATTATATATGGTGGTGAAAAATACAATTTAAATATTAAAATAGAAATATTAATTTTGCATCATAAGTTAGTAGTAAAATATGGTAATAAATTTTTATGTAACTCCTATAACTTCTTAAATCTTTATTTGTCCATTCTTCTACCTTATTATTGGTTTGTGAAGAGAAAGAGAAAAAATGTGAAGTGTGAATAAAATATTGTAGTATGCAAATGATATAATGAGTGATGATAAAAAGTATTCTTTTCAAGATATTAAAATATTATAAAAGAACTAATAAAACAATTAACACTTAAAAAGAGTTTGAAGTGCAAGGTTATGATCCACTTTAAATCAATTTTAGTTCAATCCATTTAACCAAAGCAACATTTAGACAAATTATTAACTAATTCGTTGATTAATCAATTCATTTTAATCTGCCTAAAATTGATGGGAAACGATACAAGTTTGGTATATTAAGAGCAACTATCATTAACCATATATACTTATCGACGTATCAATAACTTTTATATATTGTTAATATCATGATTTACTGTGTATTAATTATACGTCACTAGTATATATTTATGAAGAATCTTTTTAAACATTAGTTATATACAGACATTAGTTTTCTATTTATTTATTTGAAAATTCTAAATTTTGTTAGAGTATAGCTATGGATACTGAAGCTCTGTTCCCACTAAAGCCGTTTAGTTTCGTTAGTTTTTTCATATGCTACAGATTAAAACTTTTACACCATCTTATACAATTAAAAAGTGAGGGAAACAAATTAAACCAAAGTTGATAGGACAGAAGAGATTAAATCTTAGCACGTTAAGACTTGCTGCCATCCTAACAGTGTTATAAAAAGAACATACCTGTGAAACAACTCCAAGAACACCTAGCGACACTCTAACTGCATTCATCTCGGAATTGCCATTTTCCAATTTACGGATTTTAGCAAAATTGTTTGCTGCATCAGCTGGTGTGACAATTCGAAGTTGCAGAATATAATCATGTACCGAACTTCCCATACCCCAAAGGGTACTTCCATGAGCTCCGGTCCCAATTAAGCCACCAATAGTTAAACCCCACCAATAAGGCGCGTAAGGCAGGACCAGTCCTGCTTTACCTGCCTCATTAATTAGTTGTCTCAATGCCACTCCACTTTCAACAGTGATACTCATATTTTCTTGATCGACTCTTATGATCTTGTTAAGGAATTTCGTACTTATAAGTAACCCATCTTCATCGTCTAGACATACCAACTTGGGTATGCTGTGAGAAAATCGAGTCGCCACTTTCATTTTTCGCTTTTCCCTTGTTGCATTTGCTACTATAGAAATGAGCTCGTCTTCTGTGGTTGGATAAACAGCTTGAGCTGCCTTGCAAATGGATCGATCTGGGAAGGCGCCGTATGAGTTTGTAATGGTGCAGTTAAAATTGGTCTTGGATGAACATTTTATGGGATCTTCAGGTGGGCTACATTTCACTAAGTAGATTGTAAAGAAAATCCAACTTAGTTTAACGAGTTTAGTGTAAGCCATGAATGGGAAAATCAGAGATATGTACATGTACACAGAGAATTGACGAAATAAATAGAAATACATGTATGATCTCTCTACGCACGTGACACCAGTTATATGAGGGGATTACTATTATACTTTTTAGAAAACACAAACTTTTAATCCACTATACTTGTAAGTTTAAAAAATAATGTAATTAGAGTTAATTATATACGTGAGACATAAAATAAATTTTTTTATTATAAACTTTTTTATATATATCATCTTCTGTGTTTTATTGTGTTGCAATTATCGCATTATTTTGTTGTTCTTATTCTTTTCTTGTATTCTTTTCATGGTTTTTTTTTTCTTTGCATTGAATGCATTTATACTGAAGACTTGCAGAAGATAATCTCTTTACCTTTACAAAATAATGCCATGCCGACACTCTCAATAATCTTGTGGCAGAATAGCCTTGCACGTCAGACAAGATAAATAAATAAGGTAAAACAAAACTTTTTTTAAACCCAAAACTCTTGATAGATGAATGTTTTGACATGTCAAAATAAAAGAAGACTGACTCCATTTTGTATTTAAAATTTGTATTGCAATAATGACATGCCATTCCATCATTTTGTTTTTCATTCATGTTGCTAGTGCAAAAATGAGTTGCTGAACACAATTGAAAGCATTAATAAGCTTTGAAGCGAAGAGATATAATAACTAGAAGATAGGATCATATAATATAAACAACTGTCCTATAGGTGTAAACACATTAGAACGTAGCATATTTTCTTTAATTTTATTAAGGCAAATACATATAAACCCCTTTTAACATGCTTTTAAATTTTATTTTGGCACTATATAAAAAACATTGATATATAATTGATGATTTCATCTACTGAGGGTGAGGAAAGATTGTTGGGTTAAAGAGTAGCTAGGTTAGGAACTCAGGGTTATTTTGGAGAAACAATTATATGAGTCTCTTTTCGTTTTGGGTGATAATTACATGGGATCCACATTAGCTGATTCACATGATATGGAAAAAACAAAACACGTTGTATTGTTTAGTTATATATGTATATATATTCTTTTACTTTTTTTTATGGTTGTCTAATAGGTTTCAATATTTATATTGATAAAATTTTGATATTTAAATAATATATAAAAAATAATTAAAATAAAATAAAATAAAACTAAAATGTCAAAATATATTTAATAAAATGAAACAAGGTTCAATTAAAATGCCAAAATAAATTTAGGAGCAAATCAAATGAACTGAGTGCATGTGCTTGTCCTTTTATTGATGTATCCTTATATATCCACCATATAATTATTTATTTCTTGAATGCTTGCATGCCCAGTAATTATGTGGTAACTTTTTTTTTTAACCCAAATGTCAGAGCCATTATTAGGCATTAGGTTGTATGATTTGGAAATTCTAATTTAAGTTTTTGATTCTGAAGGAATATTTTTTACGAAATTTGCACTAATTTCAATTTTCAACTTCTAAAATTGTGATTGCTTTTAAACGTAAAAAAGTACTCATGGATTTATATATATTTTACAAGTAAAAAAAAAAAGCTCATGTTTGACGGTTATTTGGAACATGTGAAAATACTATACTAAGAAATAGCTAATTACTAATACTATTGTCGATTACTTGGAGTAGTAAAACTCATAAAATTATCTGTATAAAAGTTTGTAACAATATGTAACAAACATCCATTAATAATAGGACCATAAAATTATGCAATTTATTTATAATGCTTTGCATTAGAATGTTTTGATATTCTGTTTATTAATTATGATTTACTCATTTGATAAATTTGTATAAAAATTGAGAAAATTTTAATAACTTTTAATATATTATAAAATTTTTATATTTATGAGCAAAAATATAATTTAATAAATTTAAATAACTTATTTAAATAAAATTTTAATTTTAAATCAATTTCATTTTAAGTATAATTTAAAATCATATCCAAAGGGAGCACATAGGTGTAACATCTACACATTATGTTAATGCATTAATTCAGTGGGATATGAATTGTGAAGTTCACTCAAATATCATTCCTTTCATTGGCCATCATCTCACCTACTACTGCCTACTGTGGCTATTGTTGTTGTTATATATTATATTCTTAATATTATTATTTTTATTTTATTATTATTTATATTTATTACTATTATCATTGTTATTATTGATGAAATGCATTGAAATTGTCTGTTTGAGTTTTCTGTGGACCGGGGGAGTTAAAGAGAGTTGGATTCTTCTTGAAAATACTTCTTTAGCGAAAGCAAGCTAAGGTGGGCAAAATGGGAGATACTTGATCATAATTCATATGTTCTCTTGTTGTCCTTAATTAGCTCAAGTTTAAATTAAAATTCTCTTACGATTACCGAATTAAAGGTAGGTTGTCATGATCCAAATTCGAGGAGCTAAGACTAGCATTTTAATGGCCTAAAGCCAAAATGAATCAAAGGTCTTGAATTTTTGAATAATTAGATGGCCTGTGCCCATGCTAGCACAGGCCTTTTTCAATGTTACTATGCAAAAGTTGTCAGACTTATAAAAGTACTTTCTTATTTATTTTAATTGTTAAAAAAGAGTTGTTTTAACAAAATAAAAGAAAACAGTATAATCAAATCAATATTAACATTATGACATGTTTCATCTTATGGAGACCCAAGCTATAACTATCACATTGGAAAAACTT
This sequence comes from Solanum ossicruentum, assembly GCA_025774065.1. Taxonomy (NCBI): domain Eukaryota; kingdom Viridiplantae; phylum Streptophyta; class Magnoliopsida; order Solanales; family Solanaceae; genus Solanum; species Solanum ossicruentum. The sequence continues at coordinate 8,619 of JAOTQR010007849.1, forward strand.
GCTACAAAGACACGATTTGCAAAATTACTCATGTTGAATGGCGTAATAAATTTTTTAATCAATAGAAAAAGTGGTTCTATAATATTGATAAAAGTGGATTCAAGCACCATCACAGGCGAGAACAGTTTTCATCTGGATATGGCTATAATTTGGAAAAAGAAAAAGAAATAGCTTACAAAGCTAGATAAGATACTATAAATATACCAAATGTACAACTAAAATAATTAATTAGAACAGCTAGCACACTCATTGAACATTATGTTTCACAGCAGAACTATAACCCAAGAAACTAACGTACAATAAATTAAGTGACTCAATTAATCCTTTTTGTAAGAAAATATCATTTCTATATATCTCTCTAAGAAAAAGTAGCATGAGGCTTTTAAATGTGCATATTTGAAATGTGGTCAATACTCGAAATAGTTAGCCACTTCCTAAGAATTTCATGGTACCTATATAATCCTAGCATGGAAACGAAAACAACAAAAACCAAAATAAAATATTCAGAACTAGAAACTGGTGAACTCAAAATTGCAGCACAACGCTTACCGTCTTAGGTTGTTGGCCCAAGCCTTCTTTTGAAAATACTTTGGTCTTGATTTCTTTCTCACAAATTTTGTATCATTCCATTTCACGCTAATAAGCTTACGAGCATCCATCAACGCTTCCTCATATGACGCACTTACCTATGTCAATAAGTAAAACCACAAGAGGTTAAATAAATTCCCATAGTTTTGTTGATGAAACATAGAAGAAGTAACTACGATCACACAGAAGGCAAATCAATGCATTGATGTGGAAAGGGCAGACACCAACTCCAATGTCAGAACTAAAAAAATTCAATCACTTTCTATGGTCTGGTGGAAAGCCATTACTTTTTTCAAACAACTGCCAATAAGCCATTACTAACCTACAAAAAGAAAAAGAAAAGAAAGCATTGTTATATAATATAAGAGAGTGTATCAGTAGAAGTTTACATCATCAGATAAAACTTTCTTCATAATATGATGAATCAATCTTCATCATATATAACTTCAATTCTCATCTTAAGAACCATGCTCAATCAAAATGGAAAAGAAGTACAACTTCAAAAAAAATAAAAACCCACCTAAAACCCCTCTTAGAATCATTCACAAACTGATTATGTCAACATATCCTAGAAAATTAGTACACATACTATCAAGCATTATGTATGCCAACAAGGTCTTGATTATTTGAGTTGTAAATGAATTGTACTATTTGTGTCTTCATAAGAAATTTGATTAAACAAAGACATGCAAAACAATCAGCAACTATATGGGATGTGCTCTCACTAAAATCATCTCTATCACCAATGTAAAACAACTAGCGTCTCTTCAAGTAAAAAGAAGTCTAGAGATCACCTAAACTTGGAATATAAGAATAGTATCACTTAAACTTTAGAGGTTGACAAATGGGATCATAATTGTCACTATTTCTAAACTGACTGACATGATATAAACTAGTAAGCTATAACCCAAGCTTTTAATACAAGCCAGCCATGGACAGTATCTTATCACATACAGCCAGGCCTTATTCTTTTGAAGTTAAGATCAAGGACAGTAAAAGAGGAACTAAAGATTGATTTTGGCTATGGGAGTATGCATACGTGTAATCCAAAGCCTAGTGGATTGGTGTACAGGTGACACCTAAAAAGTTGAAACGAGAGAATACATATCTATCATCAGGCCAACAACGGAATTACCCTTGGCAAGTGAAACACCTCTCATGTGCTTCGGAATGCCCCATAATCATAATGTTCATATATCTTTAAAATCTTGCGCGATTTTGAAAATCCGACTTCATATTCTTGATCAGGGGGTAAAATTGAGTGGGGAATGGGTAAAACTCATATTTTAGAAGACTGGTAGCGAAAAATAATTTTTGCTAATTAATGAATTTCAATGGCTGTGCACGCCCAGGCCGCGACGCGCCTGGGGCATGCACTAGTGTAAATGGTGCCAATGCGACTGGTCCGCGTCACGCCTGGGGCGCGGACTAGTGCATTTTGTGCCCTGTTTTTCCAACCTAGTTCAAGGGCATTTGGGAATAACCCAATGCCCATTTAAACGTGGAATCTTTCATACTTAGTTATTTTTTTTTAACTCTAGAACTCACAAAACCCTCTCTAAAACCACTCCAAGACTTTATCAAACCTCTTATTCAAATTCAAGTATTTCAAGCTCAATTTTGTAACTCAAGAACCCATCTCAAGCTTCAAGTTTCCCCCATCTCAATTTCAAGAAATCCTAATTTTTGAGGTATGTGGGTCTTTATCCATGGGTCCTTTCACCTATGGAGCCCAACCTTCTCTTTTTATGAAAATTGCATGATTTCAAGTTATATTACTCATGGGTATCTCTCATTATGAATTATGGATGTAAATTATATTGGGTTTTATCTAGTATTGATTGATTATGCATGAATATCTATTTTAATCTCATACCATGAGTTGACTTAAATCTATTGAAGTTATGCATGATGTGAACTATGAAAACAATGAACTATTATGAATTTTGAGATGAATTTCAAGATACCCAAAATGAGGGTTTTACTAAAAGGTTGGTGGATTGATATGACTTAATTTTACTCCTTCTTGCGATACTCTTGAGTTGCATGATTTTGAACAAGTATCATGAACCCACCATGTGTTTGATTAAATTACATGACAAGAATTCCTAAGTAGTTGATGAACTACTGCATGATTTACAAGTCAAGTGATTTCATGATGATTAAGGGCTTTCAAGCATGTATTAAATTCATGCAAAGTATCAATGATTTTATAAGTGACAAGTTGAGCCCTATTTCAAAAATTTATCCCCTTGTGAGCTATTCATGTCAAGTTGAGGGATCAAGCATGATTATTATTTACCCTTCATGTTCAAGTTCAAGTTAAGCTCACTAGAAGAGGTCAAGCATGTGAATGAGTTACTCATGTGATGTTTTCATGTCTCTTACAAGTTACTCATGCTATTACTAAAGTTTCTAAGGGTGGCCGTGTTCAACAAGGCCACAAGTACCAAGGTCGAGGGTCCTCTAATGCTCCTAACAAGAGGTTTGCTAATAATGGGGTGTCTAACCCAAGATTGCAAGGTGGCAATGGTGGGATAACTAATCCTAGGTGCCAAAAGCGTGGGAGAAACCATGGCGATCCATGTTTGAAGAACTCTAATGCTTGATTTAGTTGTGGTGAGGCAGGTCACAAGGTTGTTGATTCTCCACATGCTCAAAACAAGGGCAGAGATGGTCATCCTCAAGGCCAAGATGCTAATGTGTGTCAAAGGGCAAAGGGAGGCCAACAAGTGGGTTCTCCAAGGCAAAATAGGTTCCATACTCTCCAACGGAGGCAAGGAGTGGATGAGGTGTCCGATGTTGTTACCGATATGTTAAAGGTTTTTGATTATGATGTTTATGCTTTGATAGATCTGGGTGCCACTCTTTCTATCTTTACTCCTATTGTGGCCAATAAGTTATATGTGTGTCCCAAATTGTTGTGTAAACCTTATGAAGTGTTTATCCCAGTTGGTGAGTCCATTATTTCTAAAAGAGTCTATAGAGATTATCTCATGTCCGTATTGCATAAAGTCTTGCCTTGTGATTTTGTTGAACTTGACATGATGGATTTGGGATGGGAGTTACATGCATATCATGCTTCCATTGATTGTAGGACCCGTAAAGTGAGATTTCAATTCCCTAATGAGCCCGTCCTTGAGTGGGAGAGTTGTAATGTGATGGTCAAGGGTAGATTAATTTCTTATCTTAAAGCCCAAAAATTGATTTCTAAGGATTGTATTTACCATCTTGTAAGGATTAGCGATGTTGAGTCGAACGTCCTTCCTATTGAGTCGGTTCCGGTAGTCAATAAGTTTCTTGATGTCTTTCTTGATGAGCTTACCTGTGTTCCTCCCGAAAGGGAAATAGTCTTTGGTATAGACTTTGTCCTTGATACACAACCCATTTCCATTCTCCCTTACCATATGGCCCCGACGGAGTTGAAGGATCAATTGAGAGATATATTGGAGAAGAATTTCATAATGCCTAGCAAGTCACCTTGGGGTGCACCGATGTTGTTTGTAAAGAAAAGGTTGGTTTTGTTAGAATCTGCATTGATTACCTGCAACTCATTGCAATAAAGAACAAGTATCCTCTACCAATGATTGATGACCTTTTTGATCAACTACAAGGGGCTAGTCACTTTTCTAAGATTGATATTCGGTCTGGGTATCACCAAGTGAGAGTGAGGGAGTGTGATATTCCCAAGATGGCTTTTCGGACTAGGTATGGGCATTTTGACTTTGAGGTAATGTCTTTTAGCTTGACTAATACACCGGCATTTTTATAGATCTCATAAGTAGGGTCTTTAAACCCTACCTTGATATGTTTGTGGTAGTTTTTGTTGATGATATATGGATTTATTCTTGGAGTGAAGAAGACCATGTGAGTCATTTGAGGGTGGTGTTGCAAATTTTGAGGGATGAGAGATTGTTTGCTAAATATGAAAAGTGTGAATTTTGGTTGAAATAGGTTGCATTCCTAGTGCATATGGTGTTGGCTAATCAAATTAAAGTGGACCCTAAGAAGACGAATGTGATAAGGAATTGGCCTAGGCCCTTGACTTCGACGAATATTGTGAGTTTTTTTGGCTTTGGTGGGTTACTATCGGTGGTTTGTGAATGATTTCTTTTCTATTGCTTCCCCTATGACAAAGTTGAGCCAAAAGAAGGCAAAATTTATTTGGACGATGAATGTGAAAAGAGTTTTCAAACTTTGAAAGACAAGCTTATCTCCGCTCCTATTTTGGCTTTACTAAAAAGGTTAGAAGGGTTTTTGGTTTATTGTGATGCCTCAAGAATTGGTTTGTAGTGTATTTTGGTGCAAAATGGCAAGATTATAGCATGTGCCTCTAGGCAACTTAAGGTGCATGAGCGAAATTATCCCACCCATGATCTTGAATTGGCGGTCGTGGTGTTTGCTTTGAAAATTCGGCGTCATTATTTGTATGGGTTTCATGTAGATGTGTTTACCGATCACAAGAGTCTCTAACATGTGTTCACAATAAAATATCTTAACTTGAGGCAAAAAAGACGATTAGAACTCCTTAAAGATTATGACATGAGTGTGCACTATCATTCTGACAAGGCTAATGTTGCGGCCTATGCTCTAAGTAGAGTGTCCATAGGTAGTCTAGCTCATATTGATGTTGGTAACAAGGAGGTGGCTGGAGAAGTTTACCGTTAGCTAGGTTAGGGATTAGGTTGAATGAAGTTGAAAATGGTGGTGTAGTAGTTATTGGTGGTTCTAAATCTTCTTTGATTGAAGAAGTCAAGTCAAAACAAAACCTTGATCTCGCCTTGCTAGAATTGAAGGCTTTGGTAAAGGATGATAAAGTGGAGGTTTTCTCCTAAGGGGGAGATAGTGCCCTTAGGTACTAAGGTAGGTTGTGTGTTCCTAATGTTGATGATTTGAGGGAGTTGATTTTGAAAGAGGCCTATAATTCATCCTATTTTATTCACCCTGATTCCACAAAGATATATAGAGACTTGAGGGAGGTGTATTGGTGGGGTGGTATGATGAGAGATATTGCCAAGTTCGTAGCCTAGTGTCACAATTGCCAACAAGTGAAAGTCGAGCATCAAAGGATGGGTGGCCTAGCCCAATACATAGAAATTCCTACTTAGAAGTGGGAAGAGATCAACATGAATTTTTTGGTTGGGTTGCCATAGACTAGGAAACACTTTGATTCTATTTGGGTTATTATGGATAGAATGACAAAGTCGGCTCACTTTCTAGCGGTTAAAATAACTTATGGTGTCGAAGATTATGCCAAGTTGTATATTCATAACTTGGTTAGATTGCATGGAGTACCCTCGTCTATCACTTTGGATCATGGTGCTCAATTCACATCTCATTTTTGGAGGTCCTTTCAAAAGGATCTGGTACCAAGGTCAAGCTTAGTATGACTTTTCATCCTCAAACGGATGGTCAAGTGGAAAGGACTATCCAAACTCTTGAGGATATGCTTAAGGCTTATGTTTTGGAGTTCAAGGGTATTTGGGATGAACATCTTCCACTTATTGAGTTTGGTTACAACAATAGCTACCGCTCTAGTATTGGCATGGCTCCCTTTGAGGCTTTATATGATAGGCGTTGTAGATCCTTGGTTGGATGGTTTAATGTGGGGGAGATAGCTTTGTTAGGCTCATATTCTATTATGGAAACTTTGGAGAGGGTGATGTTAATAAGGGAGAGATTGAAGACAACTCAAAGTAGGCAAAAGTCCTACTCCAATGTGAGAATAAGAGATCTTGAGTTTAATGTTGATAAGGGTTTACTTGAAGGTCTCACCTATGAAGGGTGTGGTCCGATTTGGTAAGAAAGAGAAATTGAGCCCAAGGTTTATGGGACCTTATAGAATTTTGAGAAGAATTAGTAAGGTTGCCTATGAATTGGAGTTGTCTATGGTTATGAATATGGTTCATCTGGTCTTCCATGTGTCTATGTTGAGGAAATGTGTTGGTGACCCTAGTGCTATAGTATCTTTAGAAGTTGTGGGTGTTGTGGAAGATAATTTAACCTATGAGGAGGTCCCGGTAGAGATATTGGATAGATAAGTGAAAAGGTTGAGAAAAAAGATGTAGCATCCGTCAAGGTCCCTTGGAGGAATCAACAAGTCGAAAGCGCCACATGGGAAGCTGAGGCGGACATGAAAAAGTGATATCTATATCTCTTCCATTCTACTCAAGCCAAAGGTAACAAATCAAGTCCCATCTATTATTTCAAGTCTTAAGTTTCAGCCGGTATGTCATTTTTGCGTGCATTCATGTTCATGGTAATAAGTTTATGGAGATTTTTGACATTCATGTTGAGACATTTTGAAAATGATGTTTAGGTACATTTGTTGCATTCATGTCGGGATGAAAGCTTCATAATTACTTCACTTACTCATGTTTCTTTGACATTCAGGGATGAATGTTCCCAAGGGGGGAGATATTGAAACACCCCCTCATGTGCTTCGGAATGCCCCATAATCGTAATTTTCATATATCTCAAAAATCATGCATAATTTAAAAATCCAACTTCATATTCTTGATCAGGGGAAAATATTCAGTGGCAGGTGGGTAAACCTCGGATTTTAGAAGACTTGTAGTGAAAAATATTTTTTGCTAATTAATGAATTCCAGTGGTTGTGAGCGCCCAGGCCGTGACACGCCTGGGGTGTGCACTAGTGTAAATGGTGCCAATGCGACTAGTATGCATCGCGCCTGGGACGCGGACTAGTGCATTTTGTGCCTGAATGTCATGGGTTTTTCCTCTTGCGGAATAACCCAATGCCCATTTATGGGAATAACCCAATACCTATTTAAATGCCTGGGCCGCGGACAGTCAAGATTTTATCCTCTTGCGAGCCATTCATGTCAAGTTGAGGGATCAAGCATGATTATTCTTTTACCCTCATGTTTAAGTTCAAGTTAAGCTCACTAGAAGAGGTCAAACATGTGAATGAGCTACTCATGTCATGTTATCATGTCTCTTACGAGTTACTCATGTTATTATTAAAGATATGATTATTTTAAGTATTCCGTGCGATTAGACTTAGTACCGATTGAGGCTTAAGATGGGGCTCGACTCAAGGAGTCCTTATATAAAGTCTTTAGTGTCTAAATTATGTGCCACCATAGGATGATATTATTTCCCTAAATGGGCTTTGCTAGTCGATCCATCTAGTTCATATTATCATGTTATCATGTTTGGTTTACCTTGGCAAGTAGATCACACCTTATCAAGGGGGTCACCTCACTGAGGGGATGTCATGCTTGAATTCCAAGTAGTAGCTCGCTTGGTCTATGTTGGTTAAGGTCTCCTCCCACATATATATGATATATTATGCAAGTTAAATGCTTTGCAAGCATTTTTATTACAAGCATGAATCATACATGTCATATTGAGATTATATACATTGCCTATATGTATGTATTTTGATTATTATGTCTATGTCTTTGTTGCATTGCACCCCGCATACTTAGTAGATTCCAAGTACTAATGCATACTTCATACCTACATGAAATTACATGTATGGACTAGAGCACCTATTGACCATCTTCTCTACGTGGCTAGTTCGGTTCTTGAAGAAAGCTTTTGGTGAGTCCTCAACTCCGAGGAAAATATCTATTTTATTCATGCTATGTTGAGACTTGTTCCTTATGTTGGATACTTATTATCATAAGGGTGAGCCCAGGAAGTGTCTTGGCCCCCGCTCCATTTTGAAGTAGAGGTGTTGTGATATATTATGTTTGTAGCTCGACTCGTCTTATGTTCTATGATTATGAAAGAATTCCTTTAGTCCCTCTTCCCTTTTTAAATACTTGACAATTGTTATTGTCTTATTTTTCTTCCGCAATCAAGGATGTGTACATGATATGCTAAGAGGCTTGTTTGCGTTGTCTCTAGACCTTCCCATTTGCCATGTCACGTCTAGGTCCTAGGCTTGGGTTGTGACAAGAAGTCTTGGTAATGAATGTTGCATCTTAAAAATGGTTTCAGAACTTGACTAAGAGTCTGTTTTCCAATTGCTAGGTTTTTTAATCTGAATGTAATGATAGTTTATATCTACCTTCATTTTGTGCGCTTTGGGTAACAACAAAAATCTGTTCTCCATGTGCATTAATATTTTGAATGGGATCTTTCGTCAGTATAGTCTCTATACATTCAAGGCTTCTTTCAAGCATTTGCCAGACCTACAAAAAAAGAAAATGACATATACAAAATATTAGCTAAAATAACAAACAATATCAACTCTACAAGGAAAAATAGTAAAATAATCAGAGAGAAGTAATAACACAACTATAAAGACTTGACTAATTCTATGACAAACCTAGAAACAAATTGCTATAACATAAAAATGCTTGAGAAAAGATTTAAGTGAGCTTTCCTAGTTAAACCTAATGCTTAGCATCTCCAAAAGTTCATGCTTGAAATACTTCCCTTTAATTTAAGTAGTTAGCTGCAGTTTGCAAACTAACCCACACACTATGGTTATTAAAAAACCAGAGGTTTAGCATAGTGGAAAGAACCTTCACCTCCGATCATGAGATTGGGGTTCAACCACCTTGTGGGAAAGAGCCATTGTTGGGCTCCTTGCGGGTAGACAAAAGGTTTAGGAGGATAAAACATATCATATTAGGGAAAATACTTCCGGAACACTTTGCCGGATTTCTAAAAAACAAAATATAAAAGCTCTTATTGTGAACTTTGTGCCAAAATAGGGATGGTAGTCATCACTAAAATGACCGGGTCGTAAGGGATGACTTTTCATTTATGATATGATATGATATGTTTGATAAGAAAATCCTTCCGAATGACAGGGTCATAAGGAAGGTGACCACCACATACAAACTGACTAGGTTGTAAGTTATGGTGTAGATCACCGTTGGCAAGTGACCTTCTCCAATCGATGGGAGGTCAACATCGGGCAAATTCATGTAATAGCCACATGAGTTTGTAATTTTAGTTAAGGTCTCATACCCACTATATATGAGCATTTTGTCAACCTATCAACAATAACCCAGATAGAGTCATACCTTCGTGGAGTGTGAGGCAAGCTTGTAATAAAGTCCATATTGATAATCTCCTACTTCCACGTCGAAATCTCCATTTCCTGTAACAACCCTCCAGGCTTCTAATGTTCTATCTTCACCTGCTGACAGTTCGGGCATTGGGCAACAAACTCTGCTATATCACGCTTCATGTCATCCCACCAATACAAGCACCTGAGGTCATGGTACATCTTTGT
>JAOTQR010007889.1:0-18423 GCA_025774065.1 Solanum ossicruentum
TTGATTTGAGATCAGGTTATCACCAAGTGAGGGTGAAGGAGAAAGATATACCTAAGACTGCTTTCAGAACACGCTATAGTAACTTTGAATTTCTTGTTATGCCATTTAGGCTAACGAATGCACCAGTAGTTTTTATGGGTATGATGAACAGGGTATTTAAGGCATTCTTGGAGGTGTTCATGATAGTATCTATAGATGACATTTTGGTATATTCAAGATCAGAAGAGGACCACGCAAATCACTTGCGATAGGTGTTACAAGTTCTTCGTGATAGACAGTTGTATGCCAAGTTTTCTAAATGTGAATTTTGGCTAAAATCAGTGGCATTCTTGGGTCATAATTTGTCTAATAGGGGAATAAAGGTTGATTCAAAAAAGATAGAGGCTGTGAAACATTGGCCAAGGCCTACGACACCCACAGAAGTTCGGAGCTTCCTAGGTTTGGCAGGTTATTACATGAGGTTTGTTGAAAGTTTTTCTTCTATCTCTACACCTCTAACAAAGTTGAAACATAAGGAAACCAAGTTCCAATGGAATGATGTATGTGAAAAGAGCTTCCACGAGCTGAAAAATAAGCTAACCTCTGCACCTGTGCTAGTACTTCCAGAAGGTACCGAGGGGTATACAGTGTATTACGATGCTTTAGGAGTTGTCTTAGGGTGTGTACTGACACAAAATAGTAGGGTAATTGTTTATACATCTAGACAACTATGACCACATGAGAAGAATTACCCAACTCATGATCTACCCAACTCATGATCTTGAGCTAGCAACGGTTGTATTTTCTCTGAAAATATGGCACCACTAATTGTATGTGGTTCATGTTGATATATATACTAATCATAAAAGCCTGCAGTGCATCTTTAAGAAGAAATACCTAAATTTAAGACAATGGAGATGGCTAGAGCTAATAAAGGATTATGACATTAATATACTATACCATCCGGGGAAGGCAAATGTGGTAGCCGATGCTCCGAGTCATAAGGCAATCATGAATACTGGTGATCAAGTTGTGGTAAGTCAAGGAGTGGATAAGGATCTACGCCAGCTAGCTAGTTTGGGAGTTCACCTTCTTGAAACTCCAAAGGAATGGATTAGTATGGATAATGCTGCAGAGTCTTCATTAATAATGGAGGTGAAAGAAAAACAGTTCGAGGATCCTATTCTATGATAGCTTAAGGAAATGGTAAGTCAGGCTATGATAAAGGGCTTTGACCTTACACAAAATGGAGTACTTTACTGCCAAAATAGCTTATGTGTGCCTGATATTAATGGATTAAGAAAGAGGATAGTGGAAGAAGCCCATCATTCTCGATACTATATCCATCTAGGATCAACTAAGATGTACCATGACCTGAAGGGAATGTTTTGGTGGGGAGGCATGAAAAAGGTCCTTGCGGAATCTTTTTATTGCTCAATGTCCAAATTTCCAACAAGTGAAAGTAGAACACCAAAAGCCAGGAGGTTATATGCAATGTATAGAGCTTCCAACATAGAAGTGGGATATGATCAATATGGATTTTGTTACTGGTTTGACTTGCTCATTTCAGAAGTTTGACTCCGTATAGGTAATATTTGATAGACTCACAAAGTCAGCACACTTCTTGCCAGCCAGTCAGGAGTGATTATACAGCTAAAAAGAGTATGCCAAGCTATACCTCAAAGAGATAGTCAGGCTACATAGAGTCCCAATCTCTATTATACCTGACCGAGGAGCTCAATTCACTACAAAGTTTTGAAAGTCCTTCCAAAGGTGTTTAAGGACATAAGTAAATTTGAGTACAACATTCCACCCACAAATAGACGGTCAAGCAGAACGCACCATTCAAACACTTGAAGATATGTTGCTAGCTTGTGCATTAGACTTTAAAGGTAGTTGGGTGGACCATTTGCCACTTATTGAGTTTGCATATAATAATAGCCACCACATGAGTATCAAGATGGCACCTTATGTAGCTTTGTATGGAAGGTAATGTAGATCGCCAATTGGATGGTTTGAAGTGGGTGAAACTACTTTGCTTGGGCTAGATCTAGTACAAGAAGCCATGGAAAAAGTTAAGATGATATAGCAACAGCTAGAAACAGCCCAAAGTCATCATAAACCATATGCAGATGCTAGAAGGAGAAGACTGGAATTCTCAGTAGGGGATTGGGTATTTTTAAAGGTGTCTCCAATGAACGTGGTTACGAGATTTGGTAAGAAAGGAAAACTGAGCCCACGTTACATAGGTCCATATCAGATTATTAAGAGGTTTGGGCAGGTTGCATATGAACTAGAGCTACCCCAAGAGCTTTAAATGGTTCATCTAGTTTTTCATGTCTCAATGCTTTGAAAATGCATAGGTGACCCATCCAGTGTCACTCCTATTGAAGATGTGTAGGTTACAGAAGAACTCACATATGAAGAGGTACCTATTGCTATTCTAGATCGTCAAGTTAAGAAGCTAAGGAATAAATAAATAGCTTCAGTGAAGGTAGTTTGGAGGAACCAGTAACCACAAGAAATAACGTGAGAGGCGGAAGATGCGATGAAATTAAAATACCCTTACTTATTTGAAGCTAAAGAAGCAGTCCAACATGCAGAATTGGGACACTAATAGATACGTGTGGTTGAATACTTAGTATGTTGTTAAAGTTTGTGTAAGTAAAGGTTTAAACTATCCAATTGTGCTAACATTTGAGAACGAATGTTCCTAAGGGGGGAGAATGTAACACCCCACATCTTACAATACTAGTACTATGCAAATGAAACATGATATGTTTTGATCAAATTAGCTCCAATTTTTAGAAGTGCTTGAATCTCCAATTAAAGGGCGATATGTATGTCTAACGCTGAAAAGGGTCGAGTGTAAATAAGTTTTAAGTCAAATGGAGGAGATCACGACTTTAAATGAAGTGAGAGAAGTGAGGTGCTTGTAGGACTTAGTGAGCTAGCAGGTGAGTCACCTACTTGCTTAGATTAAATTTGCTAGCTAAATGGAGGCGAGGCCCGACGTCGAATTTGTCCAAGTCCGATTATGAATAAAGTCTGTGTTAAGGGTGTAACTTTAGCCTATGTTTTATCATCATAAATGGACTATATTTTCAGCCCAAGAAGGATATTAAAATAGCCCAAAGAGATCACAGTTTCTTTGATAATTTAGGCCTAAAACTAACTAAGAGAAAGGGGAAAAATGGGCAGCAAAGGCCCATCAATTTGGAGCCCCTTAAGGCCTAAGTGATAGGGGGAAAATGGTACATTAATTTATCGATAAAATAAGGCTTAAAATTGAAAAGAAATTTGGCCAAAGTAATCCTTTAAAAGGGGTTATAAGCATCCCCTTTAACTCATTCTTAGACTTGGAAATTTTCAGTTTTCACAAAGGTTCTTGCTTATTCTTTCTTGACTCTGTAAAGCAGCCAAAAGAAGATTTTAGGGTTCTTAAGGAGGTACTCAACCTTGAAGGTAAAGGTAAGAGATTATAGTTTTTTAGTTAGTATAGTTTTCTTATGCAAAACAAGGGACTATGTTGGTTATGTCTATGCTGAAATTGTTGGACAGCATGTGTTCCAAAAGTGGTTGTACATTTTTCTTGTTTATTTGGAAGATTTTCTCTTTTTGTTGGGTTGATTATGAAGGGAGGATATTGTTATTAATGAGTATTGGTTCTATAATGATGTATAAATGCTGTTGCACCATTTTTACAGTCCACGAAAGTAAGTTCTTTTGTGATATCGTAATTGTGTTCGCAATAAGAACTTTTGGGCTGATTGATTGGGGGCTATGGTCTCACATCCTCCACCTATTTTGAGTACTATTTTTGAACTATTTTAGGACTATTTATATGCATAAATGTAGTGGGAACAGTTTGGTTGAAGTTGGTAAAGTTTTCGAATCGTCAACGTCGTAATGTAGCGAAGGGAGGTAACGTTATGCCGCCTATTTGTATGTTGCGTAGAATTGTTATGTCTTGTGATTTGTGGATGTTGTAAGGATATGATGGAACTATAACAGGTTGCATGTAATATGTATATGATAATGTATATTAGAAAATACGATTAGCGACAGAAAGGTTTAAAGAATACGCTCGGGTTTATAATTACCCGCTTGCTGCCCGTATGTTATTTCTATGAAAGCGGGCTGCCAAGATGAATCTATTGGCTGTTAATGCTAGTTATATCACCTATTATGTAGAACATAAATAATCAGAGGAAGGGAAGGTTATCTCGAGGCAATAGCGAGGTCGTACAGTGAGGTATGTAAAGCTACTAGATTTCATATTATTTGGCATGAAACGTAGATCCCTCCTTGGCACATAAAGGCACTTACAAACTCTGACACAACTATTAACCATGTCTCCACTCTATCACATGTTCATATGCTCCCATGCATAGTCATCTTTGAATTGCATCTAGTTGGATACCAAGATATGTGAATTCGTTCTATTAAATAAAGTTCACGTGTTGTTCTACCTCTATGCATTTCATTATTTGTGTAACTTCTTTCATCGTGATGTTGTCTTTTGTCATTATTTACATGTCATATGTTGTATCCACAGTCCTACAGCTCTAATATTACGACCAACAAAAGAATCATCTTAAAGGTAATTGAAAGATACAGTAAAGTATATTGTTTATTGATGGGTGGTAACTCGATGGGTGGAAGAATCACCTAGCTAGGGTCGATCCTATCACGGGGGTAGCCCAAGGGATTAAAGAAAAAGCCTAGCCATGGCCGATCTCGATATAGATTTACCACTGCTTAGTTGGTAATTTGTATCACATGTTGTGCACAGATTATACCGTAAAGGTAAAGTAATTACAATACATAAAGTACATGATCCTAAAATATAACTAAAGGTGGTCTCTTATTCTACACTAGTGCATAGTTTCATTTGAGTTGTTACTTCATATATAGTATTTCCTGCCTTACATATTCAGTACATTATCTCGTACTGATGTCCTTTAAGGGGGACCTGCATTTCATGTTATAGGTACAGGTACTAGTAGATCTCCCCAATAGGAGTATAGGATATCCAGCTGTTGTTACCAAGCTCCAGGTTGCTTCGGAGCTTTGTGTGTGTCTAGAGCTTTTTTTGTATTGTATAGTTAGTCGAGGCGAGGCTTGTCCTGACCTTTATCAGATACTTTTCCTTATCTATAGGCTTTGTAGACTATGTAAACTAAATTGTGGTCATGTCTCGTACTTTAAACACCATGGCCCCAATGGCCTAGCCATATGTATTTCCTTTTAGCTTTTTATCACTGCTTATTTTCTTAAAGGCATGTCAAATGTAGAAATCCCTTATAAAATGTATAGAAAGCGCATAGATATAGGTTGGTTCTCCCGAGCCTCATCAGCAACGGGTGCTAGTCCGCCCTATTGGGACTTTGGGCGTGATAATAGGTTATCAATCCTTGGCTTGGATATTTATTCTTGATGGTCACTGTATTCAATTGCCTATAGTTAATGCACATCGAAAGTGACCCATCTTTCTTTCTTACAAATGATACTGCAGCACTCCATGGAAATATACTTGGGCTAATAAAGCCTTTCTCCAACAAGTCTTTCAACTAGTCCTTCAACTCCTTTAATTCAATTGGTGTCGTATGATAAGGAGGAATGAAAATAGGCTGAGTATTTGAAAGGAGATCTATCCCAAAGTTTATTTTCATTTAGGGAGGAATATCGAGAAAATCCTTGAGAAAAACATCCGAAAACTCATTAACAATAGGAACCAACTCAAGAGTAGGTGACTCGGACTCCATATCTCTAACCCTCACAATATGATAGATGTGTCATTTAGAAATCATCTTACGGGCTTTGAGATAAGAGATAAACCAACCCTAAATAGCAGAATCTCTACCCTTCCACTTAACAACCAGCTCATTTACAAACTTGAATTTGACTTTCAGGGTTCTACAATCAATAGAGCCATATGAGGCATGCAACCAATTCATTCTAAGAATAATATCGAAATCAAAAATCTTAAGTTCCACAAGATCACACTGAAGGACTTTATGCAAGACAATGATAGGACAACCTCGATGGATTCTTTGGGCAATAATCGACTCATCCATGGGAGTATAGATTGAAAACATTTGTCTCAAGATTTCAGGATTCAATGAAAAATTAATAGCCAAACCACTTTTTCTAGTTCTTTTCTTTCTTCATTTATAAGAAAGTCTATATAGAAAGCAAGGAGTCATATATAAATTTGTACCTAGGTCAAGTAAAGCATAAGCATCAAAATCAAAGATTTTTAACATATTAGTAACTATATCCTAAGTCTCCTCTATGTCATGTTGAGCGTGCAAAGCATAGAACCTATTGTTTCTGGGGGCACCACCTTGAGGAACCCTCGATTGTACTTGATCATCCTGAGCATTTGACCCTCACCCTGCTTGGTAGCCTTGGGACAGTTAGCAATCTCGTGTATATATAATCACACCCAAAACAAGCACCTAAATCTTTCAAACATGCACCTAAGTGATTCGTCCCACACTTGTCACACTGAGGAAGGTAATGGTCCACCTCTAACCTATGCCTTGGGAGGAGGCCCTCTAGCATTGGAAACCCTTGCATTAGAACCTTAGCCCTGTTGGAAGCGACCATATCCACTACCCTTAGAGTTGGAGGACTCACCATCATAACAGGCTCTGTTAGAATCATTCACCCTCCTCTCCTTGAGCTTCTCCCCTTCAATCTATTCAGCATAAGTCATAAGCCTAGAAATGTCTATATTACGAATAAAAATAGTCGTATGACAATCTTTCAGAACCAAATTACATATCCCAGAAATAAACTTGTGCATTCTTGCAAGGGGTCAGCCACTAGCATAGGAGCATACTTTGAGAGTTTTGTAAATATGAGGGCATATTCCCTTAAACTCATACCACCCTATTTGATATTAATAAATTTTGTTATTTTGGCCTTCCTAAGATCAATAGGAAAGAAATTGTCCAGAAAGGCAAACTTAAACTCTTCACAACCAACCCTACCATCATCAACCCTCTCCATCAACCATTGGTTGTACCATACCTGAGTCACATCCTTCAACAGATAGGAATCATGGTTATCTTTCTCTTCCGAAGTTACTCCCATAATAATAAACACTTTAGAAAGTTCATCAATGAAGTTTCGGACATCCTCATCAGCTTTTGACCCATAAAACTCCGGAGGGTTCAACCGGGTGAAATATCTCACGCTAGTAGCCAAGAGTGGGAGCATGAGGAGGAGGATTGGCCTGCCTAGCCTAGTTTTTCACCATTTGGCGAGCATGGTAAAGGAAATTCAGAATTCATCCTGAGTAACCGACTCCTCCGGTGGCTCTTGAGGGACTTGGTCCATATTAATTGGGGCCTGCCTTAGTAGAAGGGATCTTCTTGGAGGAATCTTTTCTAAGGCACCGAGGAAAGCATCAAGATCACGTAATCTTAAGACATGTCCCAAAGCATGACATAAGACATGAAGAAGTGAGATAATTTCTAAAACATCATCATAGCCTCCCACACATAAGTACGGTGCACTTCACACCCATGATTAGGATTCTACTCGACGCAACATGTTGGACTTGGAGGATCATTTATAAACCTAGTGCTCTAATAACAATCTTGTCACAACTCGAGCCTAGATTTTAGGAATGACATGGTGAATGGGAGCCTGAGAGTTCCCAAACAAGCCTCATAGCATCCACACACAACTCATCGATTGTGAAGCGCATAATAAGACAATTAACACTAAGTTCTAAGAGACGGAAAAGTATGACTCACACTATAGAGATGTTATAGGGATAGGTATTTGCATGGATTCACTTAGCACATGGCACATAAGAACTAAGGGATAGGTAAGTATGACTTATGCTATGGGGATAGAAGGGACTTAGGATATTCCACATTTTTATATCTCATCATTAACATATAATCATATCATCAACATCAAGAAATAGCCATAATCATAATCTCCATAACAAGTAGCATAACATAACATAAGCCCGTATAAAGAGTTTACATGATGTCCAACAATGCCTCTAAGTCATAGATTAGGACGGGGGCCAAGACATGTCCTGGCTCACCCTTAATATAAAGACAAAAATGAAAATAAGATAATAGGTAAATAGAGGGTGGTTTGTCCTCGAATGATAGGACTCACCATAAGAAACTCTCACAATCCAAGTTAACCGTCAAAAGGCGGATGAAGATAGTCTCTAATCCCTATATGATTAGATCATGGAGGCAAAGAGTATGTGTTAGTACATTCAAATGTCTTAAGTTTGCGGGCACGCAATGTATATAAACTCATCAAACCTGTCTTCAATGTTAGATGATAAGAGCACATAAAATAAAAAAAGTATATGTACAAGAAAGAGTAATATATAAATATGCAATGAAATCCATGATATATGAAATGCCATAATACTTTAAACATAGCAAGGATGTGACCTCAATGACATATAAAAGACCAAGAAATCTATTACGTGGAATTTTGATATACATCCTACATCAGAAAAAGGGTAGTTTACCGGCAAAAGGTAGTCCATACCTCTCCTTACAGGACTATTTCGAAGAAGTAACTCAACTTACGGGACCCCCATTCATTATGGTAAGGATTTTCATCATCATAAAAAATCATCCATAAAAGGAAATAACATGAACTTATGTTTGGCACATAGTTTATGGAACTAGGTGCCTAGAACCTTGGAATTAGTCCCCCCACGCAAGTCCACTCGATGCTAAGTCATTATACCACGAGAATACATACACATATATATGACTGAAAATGAGGCATAAGTTGTTCAAATCACTTTCATGCGTAATTAGCTTTAAAAGTCAAATATTCTTCATAGTTATGCATACTTAGGCTAAAAAGCCAAATCATATTTCATATCATACTGTCATGCATAGGAATAGCTCATTCATACTTGTATATGTTGATGTAAACACCCACAATTGCTTAAAGAGCCACATCATAGACGTGATCACATGTCATATCATGGCCATACTTTCCTTAAAATCATAATTATAAACATAAATGGGCCTAAACCCACATAACAAACTTCAGGAAAAACAACACTCATGTATGCATATGTCATAAATGATGAGACAATAGCATGGGAAATAGAGGTTCATATTTAAAATAACATTATAGGTGTCATGCCCCAGACCTAGGGCCTAGACGTGACCGGCGAATGGGGAACCCGAAGGAACCCCGAACAAGCCTAATAGCCTATCATTACACATCCTTGGTCATAGAAGTAATTAAAATGACAATAAGATATAAGCATAAATAAGGGGAATTGGGACTAATGGTAAGTTTCCATATTATAAGCACCAAGAAACGAGAGAGTGAAGGCTCATAGCATAGATACACAGCATGTCCAACAACACCTCTAAACCTTAGATATTTAGCTAGGGCCAAGACAAGCAACATGTCTCACCCTCATAATAATGACAATAGGTAATCTAAACATATAAAACATAGCCTAAACATTAGCTTGAGAGAAGACAGATATTGTCCCCGAACTTGAGGACTCACTATAAGCTAACTTGAACAATCCGTCTAGCCACGAGGGGAATCAATAGGAGCTCCGGTTCCTACATGGTGATATCATATAGGAATAGAGTATGAGTTAGTGCATTTGAATGTATTAGGTATGTAGAATGCAATGCAAGAAGAGATAGACATCATAGGCAAAATGCATAATCATAAGCAATAGAAAGCGAACTAACAATATGACATGTATGAATGATGCTTGAAGTAAAATCATGCTTATATAGAACATAATGAGAGTGTATGGAGTGACGATTATAGTGCAAGTCAAGGTCCACCACCCCCTTCGATAGGTGCATGAGTTACAAACCCCTTCATGAGGTTGATGGAGTACAAACCCCCAAAAAAGGTTGATGGAGTATAAACCCCCCCCAACAAGGTTGATGGGTACAAAGCCCCAACAACATTGATGGTTACAAACTCCCAACAAGGTTACCCAGTCCTACCACCCTCTGAATTAGGCGATCGAGGTACAAATCCCTCAATAGGTTACCCAAGCCTACAACCCCCCGAACTAGGCTTGGTCATCCCCTACACTATAAAGATAAGATCATATACATATACACTCCTTTAATCATCATATATATACATTCCTTCTCATCATCATTCCATCATCATATAGTCATTCAACTCATAAGACATGCATAGGATCTTCAATTCCTCAAGATGCCATAACCGGATATTTTATCAAACACTTGGCGGGTGTATAATGCTAGTATAAAATCATACAACTCAAGAGTGAAATCATGCAAGAAAACTTGAAGTAAAATAGCCCACCAATACTTGGTAATACCTTCTTGAAAAATACATGAAAACCCCTTGTCAAATCCCAAAAGAGATCATGGTTCTAATGCTTAAAATATGCATAATCATAACAAGTAAATCATCGCATAGTATAGACATAAATATCAGTAATCATTCATTTTCAACATAACTTTCATAAAATACCAATATAGTGTATGGTCATAATCTCTAATGAATAATACCCATAAGCAACACACTTGGAAACATGTAATTTTCATAGAAATGAAAGATTACGCTTCATGGGTGAAAGGTACCCATGAATGAAACCCACATACCTTAGATCTTGAATTTATTGAAATTGAGTTGTGAAAGACTTGAAGTTTGGAGTGGGTCTTGGAATCCAAAGCTTGCTCTTGAGTTTCATTGAATTCGAATTGGGGTTTTGATAGAGGCTCTTGAGAGAATTTAAGAATGTATTCCATTTGGGAGGAGTGAATTTGATCTTTAGGAATAGGGTTAGGTCTTTAGGAGTGTTAAGAAAGCGTAAAAATTCCCAAAATACAAATAGAAATGGCGAAATTTACAGAATGCCATTAATGAGGCAAAATTTGGCCAAAGCTAGTATATACCCGTGCTTTTACAAGATCTACAAAAATGGACATAATTTCTTCATATGAACTTTAGATAAGGTGAAACCAAGTGTGTTAGAAAGCTAATTCAAAGAATTTTGATTTGGTGGGTTGTGGGCCACCCAATTCTCTGTGTGTTAAGAGATATTCCCCTTAAAAGTTGACCCTCCTACCGGTACCTGTGCAGAACTTGGCCAACGGAAATTCCTTTGAACTTGGATTGATGTAGGGGACCCATGATGGTCTTAAAAGACATAACTAAGCTTGACTTAGATTTGAGTGAGAGCTTGAAGCTTGAATGAGTTTCTTGAGATCCGAAAGTGAGTTTGGGGCACTTGAATTGGTTAAATATTTGTCTAAGTGTTTGAATGAGTATTGAGGAATGTCTTTTGTGATATGAGGCTGAAATATGGATAAGTATAGGTATTTTCACGAATGAAAACACTTAGGCCCAAGACCCAAAAGTCATGGACAAAACAAGAAAAACAGCATACAAAATGAACCGAGGTACGACACCTTAGGCGCAAAAACCTCACCAGAAAGTTAATTTTAGGAAAATGAAATTGCGATTCGTTTGCTATAAAATCAGGGTTAGACCCATTTCCCACTCCATTTGACCCCCTGAAGGACAATATGAAGTTGAATTTTTGATATCATGCACGGATTTTAAGATATGTGGAAATTATGATTTCTGGCACTTTCGAGGTACATTTTTGGGCACTTTTTCGGGTCATTACAATATCTCTCCTTGGTAACATTCATCCCCAAATGTTTAAGAAACATACAAGAGAAGAGTAATCATAAAGACATCGGCCCCAACAGGAATGCAACGAGACACTTAAAACACCATTTTCAAAGTCTCAAGATAAGTGTTTAAGTCACCATGATCTTTCTCAATATAATAATGAATGAATGCAATGACATAGGGGCTGAAGCATAAGACTTGGAACTCATGAAAGGTCTTTACGTGTCATTATAAGCTTGAATAGAATGAAAGAGGTACGAATATTGCTCCTATATGCCCATTTCGGCTCCCCAAGAGATACTATTGACTTGACGATTCAATCAATGGGCCTTTATAAACACTACGACCTCACAAATCAACCTTTACTCATATCCACCCGAATTCTCCACCAGACCTCCTTATAAGTCAACTCATCCTCCACAGCGTCCACAACATCAAGAATCCTATAACACTGAATAACCAACATACCTCCTCAATCCTAGAAACATGAAGAACCGGATAAACCATTTCCGTATCCAAAGGAACTTCCTATTCGTATGCAACCTCACTAACCTTCCTAAACACCCTATGAAGACTGACAAACCATTAAATCGATTTCCTCTTTACCAGGGAAAACCACACCTTTCATGAGCAAAACCTTCAATTAGCCCTAATCACTAACTTTGAATGCAAGCTCTCTTCTTCTCACTTCGACATAGTACTTTTGACGACTTTGGACTATCTCCAACCTTTCCCCAATCAACCTTACCTTCTCCATAGTATCCATAACCAGATCCGGACCCAAAAAGGTCATTTCTCCCCGTTCAAACCACTCCAATAAAGGATCTACAATGTCTACCATAGAGAGTCTCAAAAGGAGTCTTATAGATGCTAGAAATATAGCTATTGTTATAGGCAAACTCAATCAATGACAGATGATCACATACAAGCCCTAAGCATATCCTAATATGTTCGGCTTAGCCATACTAAGTCTAACTTTGTTCCAAGGCCCCATTGAAAATACCTCCAAAAGTGAAGAGAATTGAGTACCACGATCTGATATAATAGGCAAGGGCATCCCATGCAATCTCACTAATTCATGAATGTACAATTTGGCATACTATTCGACATCATAAGTATTCTTATCCGATAAAAAGTGAGCCAATTTGTCATCCTATCAATCGAAACACACATGGAATCAAAACCCTTCTAGTCTTGGGCAACAAAACCATAAAATCTATATTAATCACCTCCAAATTCCAAGTTGGAATCTCCATGTCTTGGGTTAGGCCACCCGCCCTTTGAAGTTTGGGTTTAACTTGTTGAAAATTATGACAACCGGAACCAAATTTGGCAATGTCCCTTTTCATGCCTCCCCACCAATACACATCTCTCAAATCTCTATACATTGGGTAGAACCGGAGTGAATAGAATAAGAAGGACTATGGGCCTCATCAAGGATTTTCTCCCTCAAACCATTAACACAAGGCACACACAAACTACCTTGGTACCTAAGGGTACCATCTCCCCCTTGGGAGAAAACCTCCACCTTACCATCTCTTACCAATGCCTTCAATCCCAACAATGCGGGGTCAAGACCTTGCTTAACTTTTACCTCATAAACCAATGAAGATTTAGAACCATCAACACAATAACACCACCATTGCCAACCTCTTCCAACCTAACCCCCAACCTTGCCAACCGATGCACCTCCCTAGACACCCGTTTATCACCACTATCGACATGTGATAGGATACCCATAGACACCCTACTCAAGGCATCTGCCACAACACTAGCCTTACTAGGACGATAATGCACACACACATCATAATTCTTAAGAAGTTCTAACCACATCCTCATGTCAAGCTAAGATCCTTCAGGTGAATGCATATCGGGGACTAGTGAATGGTAAATACATGAACATGCACCCCGTATAACCAATGACACCAAATTTTGAAGCAAAACCACGGCGGGCAGCTCAAGGTCATAGGTAGGATGATCATTCACATGCATCTCAAATTATCTAAAAGTGTAGGCTCCCACCTAACCATCTTGCATCAACACATAACCCAACCAATGCAAGAGACATCACAACACAACAAACCCTTCCACCCCCTTCCGGTAAAGACAATATAGAAGGGGACACAAACTTATCTCTCAAGATTTGGCAACTCTTTTCACACTCAACGGTCACAAAACCTTATCCTTCCTCTGGGTCAACTTAGTCATGGGAGAAGCAATAGAAGATAACTCATTCACAAAACTCCGATAGTAACCCGATAAGCCCAAGAAGCTCCTAATATCCGATGGAATCAATGCTCCAGGATGGTTTCTATTCACATATGCCCCCTTAGGATCAACCTTAAAACCATCTCCCGACACAATATGACCTAGGGAGTAACCTCCTTTAATAAAAATTCACACTTCACATACCTAGCATACAACTTCTCTTACCCGAAGATTTACAACACTAACCCCAAATGGTTCAAAAGTTCTAAGTAATTCAATACCTCATCACTAGCGACTACCACAATCATAACAAGGTAGGGACTAAAGACCCCATTCATGAAACCTATAGACATAACCGAGCATAAGTCAAACCAAAAGGAACTACCCCAAATTCAAAGTATCAGAAAGGACTTCACTAACCCCTTGATCACCGGATTCACCTCAATAGGAATGACCTAGGTTCAACACCCCTAACTCTTACAAGATGACAAATGCAACCCTTAGAGATCAATTGTACCTTAAGACGGGAAACAGGTTTACACCTCGAAACCATCTTATAAGCCCTCATTCAAAGACAGATTTAATAAGGAATCAGAATTTAACTCTATGGGCCCTACATTCAATGGGGACATAATACCAATGCAACTAATCCATCCCAAGCATAGCAACAAAATCCACCACACTAACCCAACAAGATACAAGGCAAGACCTAATGCAATTTGAACATGGAACAACACCTATAAACTTTCAAACAACAATAGGCTCGCCAACAATATAGACACAAAAGTGAGTTCGGGACGCACATGAACCCCACTAGCAACCAAAAGAATAATGAAGGAAATAGTGGTACACTAGCCCATCAATGCAAACACATCATAGAAAAAGGAAATTTCAACATACTAGTAGCAACATCGGCCACCTTATCCCCTTCTTCAGCCACTTAATCAACATGGACACCTTGATCTGAAGGTCGACCACCTTTACACTATCTTCGAACATATGGACAATTGATTAGCTTATGACCCACTTTACTCTACCTACAAAAAGCATTGGTCTTCCTCAACCATGGGCCATGATGGTACTTTCCAAACCTTTGACACTTGGGATTAGTCATCCCACAAATAACTCCTTCACTCTTATTGCATTTATGAGGGCAATCCTTCACCTTATGACCTAACTCTGCACAACCATAACAAGCGTCGGTAACTCTCAAGCGTGGGCCATCATGGAACCTACCACATTTTGGGCACCTAGCATAAGGCACCACACTACCTTTATCTTTGAGACTTTGGAACTTTCCTTCAATACGGACTCTCTTGGCCTCATCGCCTCTCCTATTACCAATTGGAGTCTTGGGAGCACTGACATGTTGATTGAGGTAAGTTGCCAACTTTGTTGCCACTTTGGCCAATACCCATAAAGCATTGTGAACCTCTGCCTTTGTCATATCACCATCCTGAGTAGCTTGAGACATATCCTATAATGTGATGGTTAGGGATTAGTAATAAGCCCTAGGGGACCTAACTTTATCGCATGACATAGATCATGAAGAAGTGAAACATTTCCTAAAATACCTCATAGCTTCCCATTCGTAGTCTTGGCGCACTTCACAACCGTTAATAGGAATCTAATCTATGTGGTGTGATGGACGTCGAAGACCTACAAACCTAGTGCTCTAATACCATCTTTGTCACACCCCAGACTTAGGGCCTAGATGGACCGGCAAATGGGGAACCCGAAGAAACTCCAAACAAGCCTCATAGTATATCATTACACATCCTTAGTCGCGGAACCAATTAAAATGACAATAAGAGATAAGCATAAACAAGGGGAATTGGGACTAAGGGTAAATTTCCATATTGTAAGCACCAAGAAATGAGAGAGTTAAGGCTCATAGCTTAGATACTTAACATGTCCAACAACACCTCTAAACCTTAGATACTTAGCGAGGGTCAAGACAAGTAACCAGGCTCACCCTCATAATAATGACAATAGGTAATCCAAACATATAAAATATAGCCTAAACATAAGCTTGAGAGAAGATAGATATTGTCCCCGGACTTAAGGACTCACCATAAGCTAACTTGAACAATCCGTCTAGCCACGAGCAGAATCAATAGGATCTCTGATTCCCACATGGTGATATCATGTAGGCATAAAATATGCATTAGTACTTTTGAATGTACTAAGTATGTAGGATGCAATGCAACAAGAGATAGGCATCGTAGGAAAAATGCATAATAATAAACAATAGATAGCATACTAATAATATGAGATGTATGAATGATGCTTGAAGTAAAATCATGCTTATATAAAACATAATACGAGTGTAAGGAGTGACCATTATAGTGTAAGCCAAGGCCTACCACCCCCTTGGATAGGCACATGAGGTACAAACCCCTTCATGAGGTTGTGGAGTACAACACCCCCGCCCAACAAGGTTAATGAAGTACAAACCCCCCCCCCAATAAGGTTGATGGGTACAAAGCCCCTAGAAAATTATTGGGTACAAACTCCCCAACAAGATTATCCGGGCCTACCACCCTCCACATTAGGCGATCGAGGTACAAACCCCTCAATAGGTTATCCGGGCCAATAACCCCCGACCAACACCATAGAGATAGTATCATATACATATACACTCCTTTCATCATCATATACATACATTCCTTCTCATCATCATTTCATCGTCATTCCATCATCATATAGTCATTCAACTTATAAGACATGCATAAGACCCTTAATTCCTCCAAATACCATAATCGGATATTTTATCAAACACTTGGTGGGTGTATAATACTGATATGAAACCATACAATTCAAGAGTGAAATCATCCAAGAAAACTTGAAGTAAAATAACCCAGTAATACTCGATAATACCATGTTGCAAACAACATGGAAACCCCTCATCAAATTCCAAGAGAGATGAAGGTTCTAAAGGTTAAAACATGCATAATCATAATAGGTAAATTATCTCATGGTATGGACTTAAAATTGAGAAATCATACATTTTCAACCAAACTTTCATAAAATCCCTATATAGTAAATGGTCATAATCTCTTATGAGTAATACCCATAAGAGACACAACTTGAAAATATGTAATTTTCATAGAAATAGAAGATTGGGCTTCATGGGTGAAAGGTACCCACGAATCAAACCCACTTACCTTAGACCTTGAATTTCTTTAAATTGAGATATGAAGTACTTGAGGTTCGAAAGTTGCTCTTAGAATCCAAAGCTTGCTCTTGAGATTCCTTGAATTTGTATTGGGGTTTTGATGGAGGCTCTTGAGAGAATTTGAGAGTGTATTCCAATTGGGAGGAATGAATTTGATCTTTAGGAATAGGGTTAGGTCTTTAAAAGGTTTAAGATAGCATAGTAATTCCCAAAATACCAATAGAAATGGCTAAATTTATCGAATGCCATTAATGAGGCGGAATTTGACAAAAAGCCTTACATACCCTTGCACATACAAGTTCTACGAAAATGGGCATAACTTCTTCATTCGAACTCTAAATAAGGTGAAACAAAGTGAATTGGAAAAACGATTCAAAGAGCTTTGATTTTGTAGGTCATATTCCACCCAGTTCTTTGTGTGCTAAAGAGGTATGCAACTTTAAAGTTGACCCTCCTACCGGCACTTGTGAAAACTTGGCCAACGGAAATTCCTTTGAAATTGGCTTGATGTAGGACACTCACAATTGTCTTAAACAACATAAATAAGCTTGACTTAGATTTGAATGAGAGTTTGAATCTTGAATGCATTTCTTGAGATGCGGAAGTGAGTTTGGGGCACTTGAATTAGGTGAAACATTTGTCTAAGTGTTTGAATGAGTATTGGGAATGTCTTTGTAATATGAGGGTGAAATATGGCCAAGTATAGGCATTTTCACGATTGGGAATACTTAGGACCAAGACCCAAAAGTCTTGGACCAAAGAAGAAAACTAGCACATAAAATGAACTAAGGCACGTCCTTGGTGCGTCGCGCCTTGGGCACGAAAAACCTCATTAGAAAGTGAATTTTGAGAAAATAAAATTGTGATTCGTTTGTTCTAAAATTTGGGTTAGACTTGTGTCCCACTCCATTTGACCCCTGAAGAAGAATATAAAGTTGAATTTTCGATATCACGCATGAATTTTAAGATATGTGAATATTACGGTTCCAGGCACTTCCAAGGAACATTTTCGGGCACTTTTTGGGGTTGTTACAATAGGATGAAATCAAAGCTAATCCATGAAGAAATCCTCAATTAAAGTATACTAGGAATTATCCATGCATAGATTCAATATTTAAAGGGGCATGCATATTCAAACCTTCTTAATATTAATGCAATTCAACATAATAGGTCCTAAATCACTTTTAAAATATCAATTAAATAAGCTCATATCTCAATTTAATCAAATCAACACTAATTTCAAAGACTCATATTCAAAGTAATCTTAAAATTCATGAATTAAGAAATAAGAAGTTTGGTGTCTTCACAATTGAAAAAATGCACTTGTTAAGTGGGGCCCCATTAATAGGAATAAGGCCCCACTTAACAAGTGCACTTTTAATTAGGGCACC